>DWMG01002030.1:0-13954 GCA_018244855.1 Elbella merops | reverse complement strand
ATCCAATAGTACCCGACCCGGGATTTGAACCCAGGACCTCCCGATCGGCAGTCGCGCTTGCAACCACTCGACCAACGGGGCTGTCAGAGTTAACTAGACGTGTGGAAAAATGGCTGATCGCGTTTTAATTGTGTTAGTATTTGGGATTAATTCGGATCAAGCCGAAAAGCGTGGGGTGCTTGATATTATAAATGTTACAGTCATTATAAGCACCCCACGCTTTTTACTTTGAATTGAATTATAATTTTATTTTGCGGCGATTCATTTTGATTGATTGTTCGATCTTCTACTACTGTAATATTAATCTCTTTGTCATTAAAAATTATTTTCTAGTTTTTAGTTCGATTAGCAATAAAAGAGTGTTTTTTTAGTTATTTTTAACTATTATTTATTATACATTACATTGGTGTCAAAACTCAAGTAATTGTAGTACTATCGCAATATCATCTGGGCGCCCATGTTGCCTTGGTACATATAATATTTAAGATTAAAGGATGAAAACTTTGTACTTACTTCTAAATGGTTAGTTAATCAACCTTTTGATTATATCACTCGTGGCAATAAAATTGTATCTCGAATGGTTCATTGTCATCTTTTTTTAATATTGAAGCATGCTATAATGAAATCCTGTATAAAAGGATAACAACCAACCCTTAAATTAAATCGTTAATTATATGATATCCTATCTCAAATGCTTTATCATCATCATCAACATCATCGACCTGTTCCCGTCCACAGCTGGACGCAGGCCTTTCCAATAGCACGCCACTGAGCATATATGATATATATGTGTATATATATTTAAGTTAGGGCATTTCATCTATTGTCCGATGTGATTGACCTATTGCTAACCGGTTTTGACTATTAATGACGCCGGCCCACGTGTATATGATCTGGGCAGCTATATTAGTTTCCCGCCATAACTGACACCCGAATACAACCGATCATACTCGAGCTTACACGATCTCGCGAACGTCAGATTCGAAGGACAGTGCATCAATCTGTCAATTATAATGACAGATGACAGATTTTTTATCCCAAGTTTTATAGTTTTCATGTCCTTGGATTGTTTTCGGCCTGTTTGCTATTTTTTAAAGTGTGAATCTATGTTTGTATATAATGTCATAATTATCTGTCTCATAATGTTCATCATCTACAAATTGTTGTCCCACTGCTGGACACGCGTAGCTTAAAATTGACCAGGTTTTAGACCACAGTCTGCTACGCTACCCAATTGCGTTTTTTTTTTTTCGTGGTTGCCAGCGAGGCTGTTTATCAAGATGTTATGTGTTTAATTTTCGGGTCTGCTAACATTACTTTTCCTAAATTAGAAATACTAGTAGTAGCTCGGATTCGGGATTTTTGTCCGGTGTATACCAATAGACTCAATCCACTATTCCATGGTGGGACGTACACCATAACAGGCGAATCTAGGGAGTGAGATACACTCCTCTGCTTACTCCTTTGGCAAATAGAGGCGTAATGTTATGTTCATAAAATAATCTTGATTATTTAATATATTCATATTCGGTTTTATGTCAAAAAGTATAATCTATCCGATGCCGAAAGACATTAGTTAAGGGTGGAAGGATTGAAAGGGTTTGAAGTATAATATGGGGTAGGTTAACGACTTTGGATTGGATAGGGCTCATCCTAGCATATAGTGCATTATTGGTTTCATAGAGCAATTAATTATTAATATATCATCACGCTAGGTGTCTTACGGGGTAAGCAGAGAGCACGAAGTGCTAAAGACCTGCCGTATTTCTTCCACATTTGATTCTTTTAAAATACACCGCCTTTTTAATTTATAAATAACGAATTGACGAATGAAACAATTTTAAGATACTAGAACAACATAAACACCAAAGAGTTTACGAGTACTGTACGGTTGCTGTCGCGATTGAAGAATATCATTAAAATGAATATAGCCTATGAATATATAAATGTTTCATAAACAATGAACATGTACGTACATCTATTAATTAAATATTTTAATTTTTTATATATATACATTTTTTTTTATTGCTTCGTTGAATGGTTGCAAGCGCGACTGCCGATCGGGAGGTCCAGGTTTAAATCCTGGGTCGGGTACTATTGGATTATTCTAATTTAGAATTTCTAGTAATGACTCGGCGTCTGGATGTGTGCCCGGTGTAGGGCAATAGGCTCACCATCTATTCCATGGGACTTGAACGTCACTGGTGATACGTGGGAGTGTACAACACTTCTCTGTCTGCCTTTTCGGGGATTACAGGCGTGATGTTACGCTAGTTTTTTTATTCTGAAAACTATGTCAAAACAAATTTAATGTTACTTGACAATGTATTAAAAATTATTTAGATTAGCTAAAAATTTGTATAATAAATTATCCAAGATTTAAAATGTTATGTTATCGCATTTATAATTAAATTTACAATAATTTTTGTTACCGGGGTGACAAAAGCGCAATAGCGACACAGCTTATAAATAAAAAAATATTCCTAATTTGACATTAAAATGAGACAGATGCAAAACTGTGCGTTTGATCTTTGGCGTGCCATTGGAAAGGCCCATGTCCAGCAGTGCACAATGACGAGCTGATAGTATGTGTGTGAGGTGAAACGGTAATAATAAAAAGTAATGGTACAATTAGTTTTCTTAGTAGTTGGAAACCAATAATTTATTAAACTCAACAACGTATTTCCGTTACATAATATTGGTTTCGTTTTCCATTCTTGATTTTTATTTTATTTTTGATTAAATTCATATACATATCTAGGTATCTATATCTATCTATATAGGTATCTGTCTTCCACGAGACAGACAGCCTGTGAAAGCTATCACTATATTACAATTATACTCAAACATTTTCGTCTATCTAATTTGTAAATATATAACAAAATGTAATATACCGTAAAAAAACCATAGCGAATATAATTTTTTTTTCAATACGTCATCAGCTAGATGCACTTGGTCTTACTAAGCCGATGATGTCCGAATATAGCCGAACATACCCGACCGCTGACAGCTCGTCACTGCCGTCAGCGCGGCACAGTTCTGCTATATACCCGATTACATAGGTGCAGTACGCCGCTAACTAGCTTTGCACTCACCGAATTCGTAAATCGATTACCATCGGATGCGCATTGTAAACCCTACTACATTTTCCGATATATCGATTCTATAGGCGATTATATTACACCCGCTGTACATCCACGGCCGCGTCGCGGATCGGACGTCGTAACACGAACCGATGTGTACATTTGAACGCCACGGGATTTTAGATCGTAAATCGTGTATATAAGCGCGTGTTTCCTCCAAACCTGGCTAGAGTTTGATGATAATAATAATAGCGGTAATAAGTCACTACGCGGCGGACTCCGATGGTTTTCACGGGAGTTTTCCGGGCGCACGTGTATGACGCTCTGTTTACGCCGCCGGTACATCGCGCTAGCCCGCTCGGTGTCATTGACACGCGCGTGACATACATTCCGTTGACAGCGGGCGATCTAACACGACGCGCGGCGGGCCGCAGATTTTTCGCGACATCCTAATTTATTAGTTTTGTTTTTTTTAGTTGTATCTGTGTGTGTGTGTGTGTGTTAGTGTATTGGCGCGCATTGGTTTGGTAGACTGTCGGAGCGCCGGCTCGCATTGTTTGGTCGCGTTATCACCGCGCTGATAAGGGCCGCGGCTGGATCTAACTGAGCATATTTCCGGTGATAGTCGTGGTGTGCTGAAGTACGGCAACAAGTACTGCGGTGTTCCGCTGGCACACCCCCGATCAGTTTCACGCAAGTGTAACGTTGGTGTCGCGTGTGTGATGTGTCTGTGACATCCCGATGATATCGATTTTGCCACCGCCGGTCCATTCATAGGCTTGTTTTCATAGGAAACGATTAATCACCAATTATTTTTTTATTTCTTATTATTCTTTGTATATGCGAGTAAAATTGTAGTCGGTTATATTGAATACGTCGGAGTAATGTGTGCAGTTTCGGCATTTTCCCGCGCTTTTCCAATCGCGCTGAAAGAGGCACATCTCGTCGCTATTTATCGATTTGTTTTCGCGTCATAGACGTCATCGTGACGTTGTTGCACCTGCCTCTCTGATCTATGTCTGGCTGTATAATTATATCGTATTGTGAATTAAAAAGTACCCGTTAACAAACAATTATTTTTAAAGCGATTTATACTTCTATGAGATAAAAATCGCCACATATCACCTATGTATGGCGTTTTCCCGCTACGTCAGCGAATTTCAGCGAATAAAAAAAATTGTTTCAGGCAGCACCATCTCGCACCGAATGACGCGTAAAATTTTCACGGACACGTACGTCTCCAGAGTTATTTATAGACGTGTAGTGTTTGATTTGTGCGCCGCGTCAAGCTCACCTACATACCTAACGTAGCTCGGAATGTTGGTATATTATGTACATCTTGCACTATGTGGAGCGGGTGTGCGCGTGTGTGCGGCCCGCGTTGTAACGATATCAGCGTTGCCGCTGTGTGCGTGCGGCGTAATGAGCGCTCTATGTGCTAAGAAACAGTAAAAAGTATGGCGCGAGCGCACGGAGCGGCAACGTCGCGCTCTCGGGGCCTTGCGCGCCGCGAAAACAATAGTCTTTTATGACATATTTTTCGTATAATTTATACACGTTTACATCCATCACGTTTTATATTTCGTTTGTTTGGATTATTAATATCGTTGGAGATTTCAGTGAATTGAAAGTACGGTTGCGTTGAGCTCGATTTCGTTTAGAAATTGCAGCTTGCAGTTTCTAACGGTCTGTAACGCTTGGAAAAATTACGTTCACCGTTTCGTGGCAGTAATTCAGTACGTTAGTTGAATGACGCTACTGATCACTAAAGAAATTTCCGCTGAACAAAAAGGATATATTATATTAGGGGCAGAAAACGAAAACTTCCACAAAAATAGCCGGCGGAATAAAAAAAAATAGTAACCGATGTTGACCTTTCCGAGCGTGGCTCGTTACTAGCGCGGGCCAGCTGACGCGGCGTTGCCACTCCGGCATGTACACGGGTATCTACGAGCTTATCGCCTTTGCGCCCTCCGTAGAACGGCTACAGTCGCTCAGCAGGCTTCAGTATATAACGCAGTTACGACAGTTCGGAACCGCGCAATGACACTTCCCGCGCGAAAAATTCGAAATGCTTTTTATCAGTCGCGTTCGGTACGTAGATTTTGTCGCCGGTGCACCGAGCGACGTGACTCATCCTCCGCGGTTCCGAGCCCGTGGTTCCCGTCGTTCGGCCAGTGCTAATAAATTACAATTCAATTTGAATCGATTCCGTTCGACGCGTGCGATGTCACGGACGCGTCATATTTTTTCGTTCCATCGTCGTTACACTCGAGATGTGATGTGACCGTTCAGTGATTTTTGTCCTTCGTTTCCATTGCAGTATTTTCCGTGTGCAATATTTTTATTAAATAATATAAAATTACCAAAGTATCCAAAGACGTTTTAGTTTACTGATATAAAAAATAATTTATTATTGTTATTATTTATTTGTAATAACCGTTATTGGACTCGTGCACCGTGATAAAAAGTACCAGGCGCTCATAGCAGCGCAGCGGGTGTTTAGTGCCGTGTGAGTGTCCCGCGCGGGGGATGGAGCGGTGACAAAGTGGCCTACATGCCGGTGGCGCTGGGCTCGCTCGGCGGCGAGGGCGAGTACCGGGAGTACCACCACCTCTCGCCGCACCACCCGCCGCACGCGCACCACCAGCCCCACCAGCCCCACCAGCTGCAGTACCATGAGTACGCGCCGCCGCCGCCGCCCATCTACCATCCGATCCACCCGGACCCCTACCTCAGGTAATAAATACTACCCCGAGTACCACCGCCTCAGTACCACCACCTTCACATGTCAGCAACATGTAGAACTATTGAGAAATTTTGATACAGGAAATTTTTTTAAAAAGAAAGCAAAATACTATTGTAACAACGGCTCTGTGAAAGACGACAATGCTGCCTCCTAGGCGCCACTGCCGCCAACTGGCGAGCGAGCTGTCGCTCGTTGTACACAATGCAGCACGCTCCAGTGGTGTGCTGGCTCTGTATACACCATACGGCACACGATGCAGGCGGTCATTTGGGTCCTTATTGTCATGTTCCTAACACACATGACAAATCTGCCTCAGTACTCAGAGCGTGCTTCTGCAGTTACATACTTAGTTTTTGCCCACACTCCCCACGCTGGGCACGCGGGTTGTGGGTCGCAGAGCACGGCTTCTCGCACCGCGTAAGTCGTTGCCCGTTGGCTAGGCCATGTAGCTGTGTCTAAGTAGACTGCGTAAGCGGCGAGGATATATTTAAATTGTCATACATCATTTTACATAATATATTAAAATTATTTTACAAAACCTACGTACCTACCAACATATCTGTGATATTTTTTTTCACATAAGTTGTCATCCCCCTCTGCTGGACACTGAACAAAAAACAAAGTTAAGTTTTTCGCAAGTTTAATTTATAAGTATAATATAAATTAAATGTATTAAAATGGTTACTGTGGCTCAATCTTAAGAGATAAACATATACCACCGCAGACTTTCTAATAGGTTTTTTAAAAGACAATCTTTTTGTACAACATTGTTTTTATGTATCTCATAAAGTTGAGCCAGCGCACGCCATGTAAACGTTCAGGAAGCCCATTGTTGGGGACCTTTTTGTAAAACAATGAAATTCCTGGAAAAACTTTAAAAAATGGGAAAAACGTAGCCTATATTCATCCCCAGACCCTCAAGTAGCTTTGGGAAATTTCATCACAATCGGTTCAGCGGTTTCGCCGTGATGACGTAACAGACAGACCGAAAGAGAGAGAGTTACTTTCGCATTTATGATATTAGTATGGATTTGCAACTATTTAAAACATTAATCAAATATTAATTTAACTATAAGTACTTTTATAAGCAATCTTGGTATTAATATATTATTGACTGATATCCGCCCTCTCCGCTGCACGTAAAATAATTGGGTTCACATTACAATAATTACACTTGGGTTCACATTATTTTCATTAATGACATGCAACCTATAATAAACTTGAAGGCACACCAAAGATAATCCTAACGCGCCTTTGTTTTGTTTTGATTGACGTCAAATGTTTTACAGTGGGGACAGAGTGGTTTGTATGTGAAAAGATAATTGTTGTTTTTTACGTTTATTCTTTCCATAAGAACATTTCTCAGACTTCTTGAAAATATACAACATTATAGAAATCAGCCAAATCGGTTCAGTCGTTCTGGAGTTTTACGCTTAGCAACACATTTAGCGATAAATTTTTATTTATTTAGATTTAATGTACTCAATTATTGATATATACTTTTATTATTAATTTGAATTTCTTATTAGTTTCTTAATTGTAGTTTCTTGTGGCTCATATTGGATATATGTATTATATGGAAAAAGTCGGCCATTTTGTATTTAGAATAGTTAAATTGTTGTTCGTTATTCGAATTTTAAATATACGTCTTGCGAATTGGAAATATTTAAATGAGAAAATAATTCTATGTTGACTTTGGCATTTTTTTTTTGTTAAGTAGTGTTATCCGATGCCTATTATTTTTATTCTCTTCCTTGTAGTTTGCTCCGTTTCTCAACTGTTATAAGTTCTAGTTATTAGTGGAAACTTTACTGACGTGTGTGCTGATTCAGTGTTCTCTTATAACATGTAAAACTGTATTGTTTGTTTCCCAAATAAAATAAAATAAATAATAAATATATTTTTATAATAGACTAGAATTCTATTTTTTAAAATGTTTTAAGTTAATTATATGCATATCTACCGCCAGTATTCCGTCTAGTTTAGTAGAAAATATGACATACAAGCTCGGGAAAACGAGGTACCAAAATTGCCGTTGGAGCTGAAACTGCAGCAAAACCTATAAAAACTCCAAGCTCCTCGCTTGCTCTATTGACCTGGCAACTATCGCTACTCTTCTCTGTCTCTTAACAATAGCTGAAGATGAGCTTATGATGTCATAGTACAGTATAATTTTGCAAGGCAATAGGCTCACCACCCATTGCACGGTCGGAAGCGAACGTAACTGATGAAACGTGGGAGTGTGCTACACTTCTCTGCTTACCGCGTTGGGTAATACAGGTTTGATGTTATCAATGTTATTCTCTCCTTTTTACTAGAAATAATCCAATTTCTCTTTGCAAGCCACTACATCTTACGCTTGCTCTCGAGGGAGATTGCATTCAAATTCCAACCGGTTGCCATTAAAAGTCAATATACTCCAATACATCTCAGCGGTCAGCCTTACCACTGATCTACCTGACTACCATTCATCAGCATGGTTCCACCCACGGCTGGTCTTAGCTATTCCCAACTGTACGTTACTGAGCTGGATCACCAATTCTCAGCCTCCAGCTCCTAGCAGCCATTGAACGTATGTCATCATCCCAGTGTATGTAGATCTCGTATGGGGCAGTGACATTCACGTATATAATATGAATGTCCATTGAGAAGCCTTATGTTCTTGAACAGGGTGTTCATTTTATTGCGACAATAGTGTATTTATCGACATGTCTGTGTCGCTTTCTCTTTCTTTCTTTCTGTTAATGAATATATCTATATATTAATACGTGAAGCAAAAACTTTGCACCCTTTTTTACGAAAATTGCGCGGACGAAGCAGTATGAAATTTGGCACACTTATAGTTTATGTAGAGAAGGAGTACACAATGTCAATAATTTTTAAAAATAGTGGAAAAAAAATTATAAAATCAATAAAAACCACTATCATGCATTTGAGATACACACACATCTATAACTCTTTAGTTTATGGTTAAAGTCTGTGGTCTAACTGAGAATAGATTATTAAAGTTTGTCTCGAATATTTAATGTATGTGTAATATGTATTACAGATACCTTAAACTGAATTAAATAAACCATTTATTATTTACGTTGCCATCGTCAATGTGAGACATGAGACGGATGGTTGTCAATAAGTGGCACAGAGGGAAGATTTATATAAGCGTCGTCTGTGACATTAGAACGTAGACAACGCTCAAACTGATTGTTTTATGATTGACGATCGAATTGCGATCGCTACTGGCCCACTAGTAATAATAGTTTTCGACCCATTTATCATTCCACTGTTGGAATATGGGTATCCTCTCATAATGAGAGGGTTAAAGACACGCTGCCAGTCTGCCACGCTGGCCAAGTGACTGGTTTCTATATATTATATGCGTATATCTTTTATGTTTTATATAGATACGTTTATGTATGTCTCTTTCTCTTGCTATCTTTTTCTCCCATTCTGTCGATGAATATGGTTTCTATATATTATATATCTTGTGTGTTTGATATATTGAGGAGGTGGAAACAGTTTACTAACATCGTGGCAGGTATATAAATTCTCAATCTCTGCCTACCCCGTATGTATTATACGCGTGACAATATATGTGCATGTATGTTTAATGTATTTACGTGCGGTTTCGTTCGCGATTTTCGCTAATTATTATTTTTTAAATTGAGATGTTCAGTTTTTTTTTAATGTATTGGAGAAGTTTTGTTTTCGATATTTGTCGTTTTCGTGTTGTTGGGGAAGGGGGTGGGGGTGCAAGAAACAGATGGTCGGCAGTTTTGAGAAGGCACAATGGTCGTCATACAGTAATATTCAAATGAATCACTGTAAATGTTTCTCCACGTTCTGATGAGAGCCGGCAGTGAGACTATTAAACGGGTACTTTGAACTTCGTCAAGTTAATGTTCTGATTTAACTGTCCGGTTAAACCAGCGGTTTGTGAACCTAGCTGTCGCGCTGCGGGTCGTGGGTTTGATTCCCACTCAGGATAAATGTTCGTATTATGATCACAAGTATTTGCTCTTTGTCTGGGTGACGATATCTATACAAGTTAATATCGCTATGTGTACATATGTAGTTTACCAGCCGTCCGGTTACCGTAACACAAGCTCTCTGATGCATACTGGGGGATCAGATGGTCGCGTGTGGAGATGTTCCGAGATATTATTACAAAGAGTAGGCTAATGATGATGATTATAATTATTATTTCAATTTGTATATTATATTCTTGACTAAAGGTCGGTTGTCTTGAACGAGGCGCGGCCCTAGGCCGAGTAACCAAGTTCACGTGTTATGTCGTTTTGATTACTAGCATCATTATTACTAGAATAGCTGTTGCAATTTTACTGTTAAATGTTTCGTGAGTGTTTATACACATGACGATGCAAACGGTTAGAGCTCATCGTTGTAATGCTTTCAGTTGTGCGTGATTCTGGAGCCGATGCAGGAGCTGATGTCGCGGCACAAGGCGTACGCGCTGTCGCCGCGGGACTGCCTCAAGACCACGCTGTTCCAGAAGTGGCAGCGCATGGTCGCACCTCCTGGTCAGTCCACCGCACTTATTTATTTCTGTTGAGTCTGGCAAACAGCTATAATATATTGTCATAAAGTGGCTTAAAATCATTTTTAAAACAGATATTGATAGAATAGTTTTGAAATATTAAGATAAGTATACCTCTCAACATTCCATGTATTCAATGAGATTTATGAATCGTGAAAGGCTGGATGTATTTCGTTGCCTCTCGACTGAGCTCTCAAAAGGGTCACTGAAAGTTTCCATTTGGTCACAATATATTTGATGTAGGTGTAACATGGGTTGGGTAGATAGAGAAGTAGTTGAGATAGTAGAGCGAGTGTGAGCCCGTAACGCTGGTGGCGCAGAGTCGCAGCGGCCCGCCAGCAAGCGGCGCAAGCGCAAGGGCAGCGCCGGCGCCAACGCCGCGCCGCCCGCGCCCGCTAAGAAGCGCTCGCCCGGGCCCAACTTCAGCCTCGCCTCGCAGGTCAGCTTACGGTTATATATCATGTGTGCCAGGGGAACCTCCTTTGGGATCAGACAGCGGTATGTGGAAATATCCTGAAATATAATTACTACATTTTTTGTATTTTCATCAATATTGATGTTATTCAACGTTTTTATTCACTTTTTGTATATTTTAAGCCATCCACAAATATATATCATGTTCATTTTACTATCTGTCTGTACAATATTGCTTTAATCATCTAATATTTATTCATAATCATCATCAGCTTATCTCAGTCCACCACAGGTCTCCAATGAGTGTGTATGTGTATTGTACTTGTAATAACTTTTGGGTGTTGCAGTGACTGTCATTAAAACTCTCTGTTTCTCTTTTTCTTGCTTTCTTCAACAATGATGAATATGCTGACACCGTTCCAGGACGTGATGGTGGTGGGCGAGCCGTCGCTGATGGGCGGCGAGTTCGGCGACGAGGACGAGCGGCTGATCACGCGGCTGGAGAACACGCAGTACGAGGGCGAGCCGGCGGAGTGGAGCGCGCCGCCGCCCGCATCGCCCGCCAAGACGCCGCCCGCCCACTGACCGCCCTCTGACCGCCCTCACCGCTCGCAATACACGCTAGGATACACGCGACTGCTGACTTTTATTTAACACCCCACCTTTACAGTCCGTTGCACTTCTAGAAGGTTCCATGGAACGGCGAAGGAAATGTCACCGCTTCTAGAAAGTTCTATGGAACGGTATAAGAAATATTGCCCTTCTAGAAGGTTCCATGGATCGGTGGGCGCAATATAGTCGTTTCTACAAGGTTCCTTGGATCGGTGGGCGCAATACAGCCGTTTGTAGAAGGTTCCATGGGACGGTGAGCAACTAATGCCCACATCCAGAAGGTTCCATGGCACAAACGGTGTGTGTGAACGATTCGAACCAGGCGGACGAGACAGTTGTTAGTTAATGGACGCTTCTCCAAAATGTACTCCAAATCACTTCGATCAGTATGATGAAGGATGTTTAATTTACCTGGATAAACGCGACAATCGTTTGTCGTTTTACTGGATGTTCCCCTTCAGTCGATCGGGCGGTTGTTGTTAAACTGCCTCATCTATCGAATTTGATGTCACTCAGTAATTGTTAAGGATTTTATTTATATCTAGATATAGTCTTACAGGTAGAAATACTCGAAGTCTTGCAGCACCTCGGACGTAAGGACTGAACTGTTGATCCAGTTCTTCTAAAATGTACAATTCAATTTCATGAAAATAAAAAAAAAATATATGGAACAATGCAAAATGGGGATGTATTTGTTGTGACGTCATTCGATATTAAAATAACTGAGCAGTATTGCCGATAAAATCTTGTATACTTTTAATTTTTATTTTTATCTTTGGTTCATTTGGCCAAAATACGTTGTATATATAAATAATAAAACATAATGAGATTTCAAATGAGACATTGTTTGAATTTTTCACCTTGACCATAAATTAAAAAACAAAGTTGATTTTTTTTCTAATAGTCACCCTATACTAAATTTTTAATTTTAGAACTTGGAGTGATTTAAGCTACTAGTATATACGAATACTAGCTGACCGGCGAACTTCGTCCCGCCTAACAATCTGTTTCTTTGCCCTCGCATTTTAAATCTCTGCTGTCGGTTAACATTTTCATTTTAATGATAGTCTGTAAAGGGCCGTTTTAACCTACATTACATACACAACGTAACTAAAGTATTTCATTGCAAGAATCAGGCTCGACAAACTGTAGAGAAAAAAATTTCAAATATTTAAAAAAAATCGCATTAAAAATATTTAAAACTATGAATAAGCATGCCGACCGTGTCGGAAAAAGTAGTTTCGAGAAAAACGCGTTGAAAGTTTCAAGTGCTTTTGCCTCTGTCTCTAACTCTAAATTTAAACTTTGAATTTAATTATTTTTGAATTATTAATTTCTGTGCTCTCTGCCTACCCCGCAAGGTACCTGGCGTGAAGATATGTATGTATGTATGTATTAATTTTGAAAAAAACATTTTTGAGGTTACAAGTTGGTGGTAATGAAGAATTTTTAAATAAAGTAAATATAGGTCTGTTAGAAAATCGAAAGTAAATTTTAATTGCACATATATCTTAAAAATACGATAAATTATAAAAAGCAATAAATTAATTTTTAATAGATCCCGAAAAAAAATTCGATTCATAATTTTGTTAAAAATATGTTTTTGATAATCTTGCATTGAAGAATTCTTGTTCGATTATTTATTAGCAAAATCAATTGGACTAGAACCATTTCTTGGGCAGGCTGGCTGGCTTGGCTTGGCTGGACTAAATATTTTTTTAGTTTACATAAGATAAACTTGTATTCCTATTAACCAGTACAATTATCTGGACAATAATCTAATTGGTTTAAATTAAATATGTTTTTCTTCGATGAAAATCTGGTGATTTCACCCAAACGAGTTGGATACTTGACCTAAGAAATTTATAGTTATTACAGGAAAACCGTCAAACGTAGCGAGCGCTTCAGTCAAATGTATTTCGACCTCAGCTGTATTCAGACGTGATCCTGTATTTAGACTTGATCCTGTAAAAACAAGTAAATTGAACACTTGATTCTGCGAAGGTATTTGGGCTCCCTTTGCGTGCTCTACGGGTTCTACTACGGTGAGTGCTCCGAAGAACTATTCGACCTAATGCCCGTGTCACCCTTCCTCCATCGCACCAATCGCCGAAGATTGAGGTTACATCCGCATCAACTGGACTTATGGCGGTCCTCCACGGTTCGGTTTTCACGATCCTTTTTGCCGCGCACTTGCAAAATGTGGAATGAGCTTCCATCTTAGATTTTTCTGGAGCATTATATATGGATCTAGACCGAAATAAAGAATTATTATTATTATTATGACAGGGGGTTCTTCAAGAAAAGCGCAATGAGAGCTCTCCTTCAAAGCCGGTGTAACGGTTTCATAACCGCCTATAGCTAAGTAGGGAACACCTATCTCGATACATTGCATCGTAAACCTATCTGGCGCCCACGTTACATTCGGGACTATGCGATATGAGGGTAGGAGTCATCATCGTTCATGACAACGGTAGATTTTTTCTTTTGTTCTACGCGGTCGAGCGACGATGGCGGCTACTATTTTCTTCACATGAAGAT
>DWMG01002029.1:0-13955 GCA_018244855.1 Elbella merops | reverse complement strand
TAAGACAAGATTGTTTGCGCTGAACCAACTATGAATTCTTTGAAGAGTCTCATTAATGTTGTTGATCCCTTTGGTTTTTCTTTTTACTTTAAATATCAAAGATGTGTCGTCCAAAACAACCTCCAACTAATCAACTTTGTTTACTAAATACAATATTAACAGGTCAGTCAGTAAATTATACGCTAGCTCCAAGAAGGAGCGCGGCAGCTTTGCAACGATATGCATATTTGGCACTCCTTGCTCTACACCTACCTCGTAAGGGACTTGGCATGAAGATATGTAGATGAAGGTTAACTCCAATAATTCCCTGAACAGAACTGGTGAACGACAGCAACGTGCAGTTCCTGGACCAGGACGACGACGATGACCCGGACACGGAGCTGTACCTAACGCAGCCGTTCGCCTGCGGAACCGCCTTCGCCGTCAGCGTGCTGGACTCGCTCATGTCCACCGTTAGTCACATACTCATTTACAGTTACAATTTTATCCAGTAATCCTGTTCGTATTCCTAGTAATTCTTTTGTCACGATTTTATGTCAGCAGATGCCAAAGCTCTGGGCGTACACCTATTATGTAAATTTATTTAACCTATTTTGTTTATTTTTCCAGACGTATTTCAACCAAAATGCTTTAACACTGATCCGCTCGCTAATTACGGGTGGTGCCACGCCGGAGCTGGAGCTGATCCTGGCTGAAGGGGCTGGACTCAGAGGCGGGTATTCTACACCGGAGAGCTTGGCCAACAGGTAATCGTCTCTTTACATCATTTTCTAACATTTGAATATGTTATGGCAAATAAATACGAGTATAAGACCACAGACAAAAGAAAATATACTCGTACTAGCATAATCACTCAATTATTTTTATTCCTGTTAATGAAATTTTCGTGTTGTGTTTTGTAAACGTATTGTTATACGACAAAGATTTTTGAGACGGTTCTGGGTTCACAATCAAAACCTTTTTTCACAATCTTTGTTCACCATCCGTTTCAACATTACTATCGGATAACGAGTAAATCGCTAACAACCTTACTAACCGTTTCAACGTTATTAATGTGTAACAAGTAAACGTTTACTAATAAAGCACGTGTCACATCAAATGTGACTTCCAGAGACCGATGTAGAGTGGGCCAAATATCGCTGTACGACGGGCCGCTTGCCCAGTTCGGCGAGGCCGGCAAGTACGGCGACCTGTTCGTGGCCGCGCTGCGCACCTACGGCATGCTGTGCATCGGCCTCTACCGCTTCCGGGACACGTCCTCGTCGTGCGACGCGAGCAGCAAGCGATACGTCATCACCAACCCACCTGATGACTTCTGTTTGCTGCCTACAGATCAGGTGAAACACGATTCAGATATAAAATGATTATTATTGTGTCGTCACACCACTATGTTCCATAAGCAAACTGGTTGGCGATCTAATCAGTCAAGCAACATACCTACGTACATATTGACACGCCTATTTTCCATAGACAAAGTTAGAGACTAACGATTCCTACCAGCTACGGTTCTGGTACACTTTTTCACCTCTTCAACATTCCTTAGTCATCGTAAATGCTCGGTTGTTGAAGAAACTTTTAACCGAACATTCTTTTAGGAAGCCCCCGATTTGATCGGAGTATATATGCCATAAATATGCAGTGACGAGTATGTTGCGTCGGCAGGTATTCGTCCTAATGCAGTTCGACCCGGGCGTGGAGTACCGCACGAGCCGGCGCGCAGGCGCGGGCGGCGGCAAGGACGACGCGTCCTGACTATTGCTGTGCAGCGCCCTCACCGACGGGCCCTACTCCTACATCTAGGCGTAGGGTGCTGTCGCACGCCACGACACCCCGCGCCCCCGCGCGCCGCCCCACGCCACCCAACGCCGCCCCGCGCCGCCCCGCGCCTTCGAGACTCCTTCACGTTTGGTTCGGTGGTGTGACCGCTTTTTCGAAAGGAACTTACTTTCAAAACCCCTCGTATTCTCCATCCTTTTCCTTCTTTACTAGAACTATCGTTACTAATGATTATTTTTCATATTTTCTTAATTTTCTGTTTTACGGTATTTGTTTGATCATTTGAAAGGCAATACGAAACGTGTTTTGCTCATACTTTTTTTTCTTGTTTGATATTATTCTGGTCAATACTGTCGTTACATGAGATATGTACACAATAAAGTTCCGTTCGTAACAAACCGGTCATGTCAGTTACATCCAGACTCCTTGGGTCCCTTCGATTTTTCTTTTTCGTTTCAACTCGCGTTGTGATTGTTTTCCACGCCCCTCCTACTGCACCTTTCACTCACCATTCCACGCACTTCCTTAGACGTTTCTAGAAGGTCCCGTTGGCTTTTTTTTACTTCATTATTATTATTATTTCGTATTCGTGCCCACAGACACAATATATCCGAACAAACATAACCAACGCGTTTATAACACGACTCTATCGAACGCAAGACGGGCGTGTACAGACATTTTTCTTGTAACATTATAGAGCATTAGCAAGCTTTCGATGTTCCAATATTGTAGGTAGCAGTTTAGAATGTCCACAAACTTTAGTTCAAATTGTAAAGGCTCAAGACTAACTCTGTATACACCCGTCCGTCCTGAGGCGCACTACACATCCACTCCCAAGTGAGGGTAGGCATGCGGTTTCGATCCCAATTTCTTTTTATTTCAACAAATGAACTTGGACTGTGTAATTTAATGCTCAACAATAAAAGGACCTTTTAAACTTTTAATTGCACGACCGATTAACTGAATCCATAATAAATTAACGATCTATGATTATTAAGGTATTGCATATTAAAACCTTTATATAGATTGTCCATTCCTTATTCTGTAGATTAAATCATTAACACTGTTAAGGTTTCTTCGATCGCTTAAATATATTATAGAAAAATATTTTAAGCATTTAAAATCTCGTCGACTGAATGAAGTATTTGTAAAGCACTTCACACAAACGGTCACATGTTGGTTTGTGATTTTATTATGTCTCATAGGTAAGGTTTTTTTAACGGATTCACATTGAATTCGCAATTCAAATAGTTTTAAGTTTGTATACAATCACATTTCTTTATATGCACGATAGAGTAGTTTGCAAAACATTTATATTGCTCATGTCATTTTAATTTTAGTTTTGTATTATTATTATTACCATTGTATGTTAGTTACACCGTAGTTGCCTAATATTTTCGGTGTGGGTATTAATATTATTTTGCTAACTACCCACATTTATCGCTAATATCTCTGCACAGAAAATATCGAATATTTTATTACTCACAGCTCTAGTTATTTTTTGTTCACTTTTTAATAAAATTCTGCAATATTATCTTTTGTTGTTTTTTTCTTTTGTTTTCGTTTCATTTCGTCTCTCTTATATCCTAAGGTGGGCGGGGTTTGTCACAGTGGACGTGAAATATGGCGCTGCACATAAAATATAATGAACTGAAACAAATTATTTACCTGTTAAATTACAGATGCCATTGAGAGAATGTTTGCGAACCAATGGGCAATATGGTTATACGTTTACGAGAAGACCTGAGTGCAAAGTGTATTTTGCTGTAAATGTGTGATATTATTTTGAAAACGTCGTTGTTATTATAAAATAGGGCTTTTGAAGCCTGCGATGTATTTAGAATTAACTCCGGGTGCTTTGACGATTGTGGATTCTTCATAGTTTATTGATTGTATTTAGATAAGGCGAAACTTTAATTGACTGCTCGCGTCGACGCTGTTGTACCTCGTGACGAATTCGTGCCGTGTTATGTGCAGTTGATTAAAGTTCCTTTTTTTAGAATTTACTAGTTATTAGTGTAAACATTCGCCTCACAGTTAATATAGAGTCATTCTTATGAATCGCCATTTAGATATCCGAACGTATCAATATAAATATTTATTGAATGGAGCTACAAGATGTTTGATGACGATTAAATATAAATATATACTAAATGTTCACAATTGCTGAGTCACTGATTGCGTTATGGACACGCGAAAAGTAACGTTAAACAAATAATTATCGGGATAAATACATCAATTAATTGGATTGTAATTATAATGTAACTGTCAAGTTGCGCTGCTTTCGTTTATCAAACATCCTGTAGATATGCAGTCGCTTAGTAAATCATCGTCAAATAGTGTAGGCAAAACCGGCCTTAATTACAACTAGGAGAATGTGGGTATATATTGTTTTATTATCATATATATGTGTGTGCGTGTGGTGAATTCTTTGTATTTTGGTCCAATGTCTGAATTATACAGCACCAGTTTGTAACGGAATTGAATGCAAACATACTGCCATATACTTTTATCGTCCCGTACGTAGTCCACGAACAATGTTACCCACATGAATAACTAAATAAAACATACTTTGAGGCTCAGTGTTATCCCGTGGACATGAGCATGGAAGCGAAAATTTAAAACAAAATATTTTTTCTTTTTAATATACATATGTCGTTCCTTAACTGGCTGCAGGATATCATGATGTGGAGCGGTATACATATCGAAAAAAATAAAGCCTTTTAGAACTGCAATAAATTTATAGTAAAGATAAATTACATAGTTATATCAATTCAAATATTAAATAAATAAATCGCGACTGGTAATATAAATACATTTTACATCATATACGTTATCAAAATGGACACATTTATGCACGGTCAGTTAGGGGGCGAACATTTGTTTGAGAACAAAACGCTCTACATAAAATTGACTTGATATGAAAATATTAAAAATGAGTTAATAATATTGATATAACAATCAAACTAATGAAATAATAACCTTGTTAAAATAACAAGGCATTTATAGATATATTTGGAGATATTAAATATTTAATCACAAAAAAAGCAAATCATATTCGAGCACATATAGATTGTACAGCACGAGAACAGCAAAGTTTCTTCAATGACCGAAAAAAATAAAATGGTTGTGCACAATAGATAATATTTTATAATTGTTGTAATCGGTCTGTCCAAAATTATATCTACATGTCGAGTAATGATAAAGACATGTAGTTGAAGTCAAGATGTGACTTGCTTACAACTTAAAGGTCGCGGGCAGTTTTAATGATGCCAGACTTTGTGTAAATTTAATTGAGATTAATCCATGCATGCCACTGGATCCCATAGCCACCAAAGAATTTATCCAACAGGTATAGCACCCCATTCAGCTGCGAGCGATATCAAATAAATTGCTAGTTGTATATAGTGGATCGTATTTTGTATGTTACGTAAGAGAATTTTTCAAACCTCTCCTTAAAAATAGAAAGCTACGGCTGCTTTGAAACTTTATTCAATACTGTCGTGTGTAGTTTGTTGTGAATTAGGCTTCTATGTCACTGTATGCTAGTTAGGTTATAGTTCGGAACGTCTCATTGTATAAATGTAAAATACACGCTAATAGATTATTTGGATTAATTAATTATGAATGTTATTATCTAAGGTTATATTATTATTAAAATGACGATTTTTCCTTTAATATTTTTATACAGCATTACAAGTATTTATCGCAATTAAAAGTTTATAGAGGTGGGTCAGTGTGCAATTTTAAAATAGTGTCTAAATTTGTATAATCGCCTTATCGAGAGAGAATATAGCTGAAATTCTTCTACGTGTGTTTGCTTGTGGTCTAATGTTATGGTAAAGTTGTTTAAGCAATGTGTATGTATCGTGTCAAGGTGTTTAATAAACGTTAGTATATGTAACTGCGGGGCTACATGACCCAACCATCAGGGTCTCGCTTACAATGTACCGAATTGTCGAGTTCGTTACATTTAGGACGTATTACGCCGGATCTTGATGTTGGACTGTTTATAAATCATACAGACTGTATGATAAATGCATAGCCGCGTGCGCTGATCGACTGAGCCATGCCGAACACCGATATATATATTCATTTATTCATAATAATATTAAGTGCGGTTTAATTGTCATTTTAAAGATGTTTATTACACTATACTTTGTTATACGTGCACACGCACAAAGTTTAGTTGTAATTCATTTATGTATAAGTTCACGGGGCAGAGCGTTTCGTTCCTTTTTATTCAGTGGTGGTGTATTAGTTCCTGAATATTTACGTATTTCGAATCAACGATGTATCGTATTGTGTCACGCCTCACGATTGTCATATTATGTCAACATTCTCATCACTAACGCCTGTACGCGAACTAGGTAGCGTTCCATGTTCTGTGTGCATTGTATCCTAGTATTAACAACATTGTTGACTATTGCTAATAGCTTGAGGTTGTTAATGTTTTTAGAACAGAATGGTGAATTTTTTATGTATTATAATATACCTACTTATATAATAAATCTTAACGCTCTATGATACGAATATTCGCTAGAACCTTTTTGTAAGCTGAAACGCCATCTTATCGTGTTGTAACACAGATAGTCCTCTCTTTATTAAAGTAGAATCAATATATAATGATGGCTGTGAGATAATTATTATAACAATTTAAATTTATATTGTGTAAATGAAATAATAAAAATAGTAAGTGGTACGCTCCGATGCAGCACTGTCAACGCTGCATACTCTTTTCGTTCTGATCTGGCACTGGCAACACAGACATCATCTAACGACTACCACATCTAGACATCATAATATATCGTTAACTTCTATTAACATTTTTAAATTCAACTATTTAACATCATTAAAAATGAAGCTGCCAGTGCCAAGCCAAAACTGATACCAAACCAATATTCAGCCATTTTGGCTCCAATTATACCATTAAGACACGGGTTGCCATCTTATATACAATATTTAAAAGTGTCGTGTAAGCTTAATTTAAATAAAACGTGTTAAGCGACTCTATGTATTTAAATATATGTATATACATCCGTTATTATTTGATGTCAAATAAATTATCTATTTAAAAATGTTACTCTTAATATTATGTACTAATAAAACGTTATGTATAGTGGAAAATTATTTTAAGTGGCAACCTGAATATTCCAGCTCACAGCTTTCTTCGCAATTGCTCAAATTTCTCATGTTACCCCAAGTTTCACTGCTTCTAGATAACCATCTACAGGTAAAACCACCATATTTACGGTTGGCTTCACAAACGAAACGCTTATGAAAGGTCGAATGAGTTTGTACGCGGAGACATGGACACACGCAATACACGCACCAGCAAATATTTATATTTCTCTCACACTCACTGCAATGAAGGAGATGCAAGATTGAACATCCCATACAAACTCATTCTGCCCATTGTCGATTCTAAAATGCACCCGATTCTCGATTATTGAATCGATTTTTGGGTGTCAACGTTATATTATCATGTAATATTACATTAGCGTAAGAATCCGTGTCTAACAACATTACCGGAATGACTAAATTATAGGTAAATACGAATCCAATTTAAAATACGAATCGAATACTATGCTATTTCTCGCCGGTAATGTTGCCATTTACGTTAAAGCAAAATGACTGCACAACACGGTAAATGTAATATTACCCGACTGTTCGAAATGTATCACACCACAAAGACAAATTATTTAATATTGTTGATGTTGATTGTTAATAAAATGCAAATAATGTAAATATCAAAATAAATTCTGTATTTGTATTTGAATTTCCGTTTTTCTATGAACCCAACTTCCCGAAATTATCACATGACACTGAGAAAACTTCAAAACAGAACAATATGATATGTTAAAATAATCGAGGTTAATTGAAAAACAATATTACAGAAAATAGATTTTATTCATATTTTGCGTATCATTCGCCTACAATATTACGTTATAACGAAAATCTTAAAGTTACAATAAAACGCATTTTGATACTTTAAAACTGTTACAAACAATTGTTATAAACTTGACTAGATTCCGGATTACCCAATTAACACAAATCTACATTCAGCCAAAATCACAATGAACGGAATAATTTTCACACAACAGATGATGCAATCAATTTGGTAAAACATTACAAATTACCGAAAAACATACTAAGAGTGCGTGGATTCTATAGAGATATACTCTTTACGCGTTCAATATCTGAAACATGATTACGCTCTTTGGAGAAAATACAAATTATTAACTTAAACCCACAATACATATTTCATTTACTGAAGATATGTAAATTCTATACAATTTATAATTTATAGATTCGGTAAAAACATGTGATTAGGGGGTAAACTATAATCACTATTAAAGACAGAAGATTTAATTGTATTTGAACCTATCTAAGTGATGACTTTTAGTAAGATTCCTTCTGCTTTTAGTATTATGCTTTTTCGCTGAACCAATTGTACTCACTTTTCTTTTCTCTTCTTCTAACTGTAATGGTGGTAGCGAAACCTTCCTAACACTATACTGAGGTAGCAAACTATTTGATACTTTATTTGAATCGTTGGGAGGTAGATCTGGTGTAGACAAGGGTTCTAACCTGGCTAATTCTCTGTGACGAGCGGTAAGAACCCGCCCATTAGCGACTTTGTCGGAGGCGCTTAAAACTAAGTTACCGTAACTTCTCGGGTCGAGCGAGACAAAGGACTTTGCGCTATTCCTATCACAGTAGACGGACGATTCTGGCCTGGAACTTCTCATCCATCTCGATGATATTAATTCGGATCTCAGCACCGTTGGATTTTGCCTCTTCCTATGCGAAGGACTCCTGATCTGTATCGGTGTGATCTGCAGAAGCGAACAAAATGTATCCGGCAAATAATGGTCTGCGGAGTTTTTAGGGTAAAATGATACTCTTTCTCTGGTGAGTCTAGGTTCGTGTAGGTTCTCCGCTGAAACCCTGGGCGAGTTCTGAGGTGTGACATCAGTGCTACTCTGGGATAAACGTTCTTCACTCTCACTGAATTCTTCGTAATCGCTGTATTGCATAGCTATAATCTCATCATGTTCAATTTGTCTAGATGCCAATCGCTTGTCAGGTAAGGGTATTGCTTTTCCCACAATTCTAAAAATACCATAACATGTAATTTACTGTCAATATAAAAACACATAAATGATTCATTTAAATTGGAAAGGGAGATTAATAACAACAATTGTCCTGAAATTCCTTTGCCAAGATTCCCTTAAATGATATTAAAAATAACTAGCAATAAATGTTACAAAAAATCCCAAGTGTATATTATTCAATATCAACCCAATCATGTTATAGTAACAGCAAAAAAAATATTGATCAACTAAATCACTGACCTTGATCTATAAATAGACTACTAGATATCCAATGGACATGCAAACATCTGATCTTTAGTATTGAGAATCCTCAACATATCTACATTTAACATCAAATACTAAAGCGTCCAGTATGATTGATTGCATACTCAGTATCTGCCTACTTACACTAATCAGTTAAAAATTCAAACTAGAAACCGAATGATCACAATAAAGAAATTCTTATCACAATTTTCTTTGACAAAAATTCTTAATTTAAATGTAGCACCACACCTATATTCCCCTAAGGGTAAGCGGAGGATTGTAATACACTACTATATTGCACTAGTTACATTTACATTCCATGAAATAGGTGGTGAACCTATTGTCATACACCAGGCACAGATTCAGACCCTGAATCTACTAGAATTTTTTTATTAGAAAAGTCCAATGGTACCCAACCCGGGATTTGAACTCAAGACCTACTGATAGGCAGTCACACTTGCAACCACTTTAACAATGAGACAGTTTTAATTTGCTTAATGTAGTCATACAATTTATTAACTGTGGTACCTGTACATGTGGAAGATATAATGTATCTGCTTGTCAATTAGTTAAAAACTAGACAAATGGTTAGTTAAAACAAAGTGAAAGTAGAAGTGTCAGTCAATAGTACGAAATTTTCCTGATTAGTTAAAACAAGTACTATATAATAGGCTGCAATTATTGTATGTGTACATTGTTGGAAATGTCAGTTTAATTTAGTCAGTCTCTTTTATTGCCACTGAGCTTAATATATGGGATTTCCATGAGAAATATGATAACAATCTGAACATACCTAAGTTGTGGATGTAGTTGCCTCCACTGCTTACACTCTTCAATAATATGGGGCCGGTTGCACTTCTCTCCATCTTCCTCATATAATGTTCTCTCTATCCGTTGCCACTCTGCCGCTAAACTCTTGGATGCTTCTGCTGTGTTCCTACACAAAGCAGATCCTGCACTGCTGTCACTTTCTTCACTGTGGAAATCTGGTGTCTCTATAATTTAATATCAACATTTTTTTTAATTAATTACCATATTTATTACCTTAATTATATCATGATATCAGTTACAATTTATTTGACGGGGATTACAGATATGATGACATTTTTACACTTAAAGGACAGACTGCCCACCCAAATATGATATAGGTTAACCATACACTGTGTATGTTGAAGGAAGCTCTAAGCCCTCCAAATTTTTAGCAGATGCTAGGACCCAATGGTACATGCACCATATTTGCAGGAATGACATAATATAATTAATATCTCAAATGAGAGAAATTTGAATGACAAAAGATATTCAAACAGTGTGGGAAATTAAGAACCATTGATCCATATTGTAGTGTGAACAAACTGATATGTATGGCCTCTTGCCCCTATATAATATACAGGCATATTTATTTAAAATATACACCACGGAATAGTCTGAATTACCAATAATGATTATTTTATTATAATCTTCACCTATGAAATTACCAATGTTTAATACTGCCAGTGTGATCTTGGTGCCTTTCTAAAACATAACTGCACTCCTGTAATCCCCGAAGAGGTAGGGAGAGGAATGCAGAACAATCCCATGTTTCACCGGTTATATTTACATCCCACTATGGAATAGGTGGTGAGCCTATTGCCATGCATCGGGCACATATCCAGACTCCAAAACACTACTAGAAAATTTAAATTAGAAAATTTTTGTAGTGTTTGACCAGGGAATTGAACCCGAGACCTCCTGATTGGCAGTCACACTTGCAACCAGCATGGCCAAAAACAAAGTCTTGCTTTTTTTTGTACTTAAAATTCCAGGTTCAAATCAATTTTATAATATATTTGGATCACATCCATTCAATAACTTTGATCTCAACAATGAGTCTTAGGGAAACCAGAGATGAAAGTCAATGATGAACTAAAAGCTTTAGTAACTGGTTGTAACTGGTGAAATATGGGAGTGTACTACACTCCTCTACCTACCCCTTTGAGGATTACAGGTGTGATTTTATGTTTAAATTTGTAGTGCTAACATTCATCTCATACAACATCAGAATTGGAAGAATCATACAATGAGATATATAACATGATACCTGAATTAACATTGCTTTATTATTACATTGATGATGATGGATACATTGTAGCAAATATTTTAGTTTTGCACTTTAGATATACTGTATATTTTACAGAGGGGAATAAGAATTGTCTGGTGATATTCCTGCAGGTCTACATATTAAATCCACCTATTGTAAGTTGTGGGTATGTACACCACTGACCTTCATCTTCAGCTCATAAAATACAACCGCTGCCAGCCACTACGCGTTTGTCGTCTCTCCATTTAGCTGGAGGGCTTCCTACGCTACGTTTACCAAAACGAGGCGTGCTATTGGAGAGACCTATGTTCAGCAGTGGAGGGAAGTAGGCTGATGATGATGATGTATAGTATAAAGTGCATGTATATTGTTTAAATCACCTGTTTCACTTTCCGATAAAAAATCTGAGAACGGTGTGCCGGTTCTATCGAAGCTATCTCCAGCAGATGATTCTATCGAAAAAGGATAGGAGACGTTTCTATTCACAAAGTGTCCAGAGTTCGCAGACAAAGCCGGCAATTCCTGTCCGGCACGGTAACCAGACTTTTGCTGATTTATTTGCGGTAAACAATCGATAACTTTAGTTATACTTTTCTCTCTAGCCGATAAATAATTACGAGCCGACATAGTCAAAAACTTGTTGACAAATTCATACGTTGTCTGAATCTCATACCAACTGATTTGATGGACCTAAGGCAAAAGTAATAACGGAATAATTTTTAATCGAATAACACAATTAACCGATATTTTCACTTCGCTTTCTTGTACGTTACGTCAACGTCAACAATTATCAAGCAAATGTCATCAAACTATTGTGTCAACTGTCAGAAGATTGATAATTTAATAAGTTTGATAATATAAAACTACGTCAACAAAGCTAAATATTTACCTAACAAAAATCAATAAGTTCCCTATTAATCAGCTAACTATGAGTTTTTACAACTATATCTATTAATTGATATTTCTTTGTATTATTATTAACATTTTATTATCAGTGATTCACTAACATTACAATGTTTTAGTTGCACATTATAGGTTAATTTTAGGCAATACACTTACCCTTCATATTGGGACGTATAACATGATTGGTAAGTCTCGCGATTATATTAGATTCTTCTGCCTACCCTCCGAGGAAGTACAGGTGTGATTTTACATTATTTTAGTTTCATTATTGTGCTAACTTTATACTATAAGTTCAATCATTTTTAAACTAACTTTAATGTTTGGTAATTATCGAATTGCACACGTAACTTCACGCCTGTAATACCCGAAGAGGAAGCAAAGGAATGCAGAACACTCCCCACATTTCACCGGTTACGTTTACGTCCCACTATGGAATAGGTGGTGAGCCTATTGCCAGGCATCCCGCACATACCTATCCAGACTCCGAACCACTAATATAAAATCTAAATTAAAATCTTTTGTAGTGTTCGACCCGGGAATCGAACCCGATCGGCAGTCGCACTTGCAACCAACACGACCTACGAGGCAGTCAAACTGACTGACTGAGTCAGTTTGACTGCCTGGCAACGACCGACGGTTAGAAAGAGAGAAACGATCGCGATTCCCTATCTATCTCTCTATCTCACTACTGACGTGCGCAGCAAAAGAACAGCTTGTTGAAGTTATACTTCTTTTGGCGCGATTGGGAAAAATGATGACAGTGAATTTTTACGATACGCGTGCACACCGACAGAAAAAAGCAACAGTCTGAAGTTAGTTGCTACCGACAGAAAAAAACAATACTCTGAAATTAGTTGCTATTGTATTGAAAACACGTATCAGTACAAATAATCAGTCTGAATAAATAAAAAATATATTGGTGTTTATATTAATTCAATCGTTTAGACGGTAATAGATATATATTGATCATTTATTAGTAAAAATATTTATTTTGAATATTAAAAGTGGTTTTATTATACTGTTTTAAATGCATCTATAGATTTGAGGTTAACTATCGATATGTTTAATTTATTTACATCTCAAATTATAAATTATTAAACTATTATCTAATAAATATTTTTTTTTGTTTTCTTTTATTTTTCTGGTCTAACAACGATTTTTTTATATAAATAAGAAAAACGAATTAATATTATTAACTTGTTTATATTCACCATAAATGTTAAGTCTTTATATTATCTTGGAACGACTATTTGTCAAAATTTATGATTTATTTGTTATATTTATTAAATTTTAATGATATTTTTAAATTTATATAATATTTTAGTTATTTCTATTTACAACGATTGGAGGAGTATATATGGGAAAAGGTGAGGATAAGCTACCGATGATTTTAAGCGGAGATTGTAATGTAAATTTCAACTCAGAAAATTCTGATTTAAATCAAATTTTTACGTGAAGATTAATTAAATTTCTCAATAACTAATGACTCTGCAATTTCTACAACACGGCATAATACTATAATTGATACTGCTTATATACGATATATATAAAATGTTTTAAAGAAGACCGTTTGTATCATATTTTATTTATCAATATGCCGCTTGCTAATCAATAGAATCACATACCAATCAACAAATGAACTTAAATTAATTAAATTTTAATGTAAATTATTTATATATATAGATATGATTAATCTTTTTTAGATATGTAAAAAAAAATTAAGGTGCAAATATAAATTTTATTAAAATGATATTCTAAGATTTTTATTTATTTTTGCATGATAAGCGCGATTGTTACGCCAAAGAAGTATAACTTCTTACGTGTGTAATTGAGTATTT
>DWMG01002028.1:0-13957 GCA_018244855.1 Elbella merops | reverse complement strand
AAAAAGGTAAAAAAAAAAAAAAAAAAAAAAAAAACAAATAATGCAAGGGGAAAAAAAAAAAAAAAAAAAAAAAAAAAAAAAAAAAAAACCTGAAGATGTGTACGAAACACTGGTTTACCTTCCCAATATCGAGACAAACAGCAGCTACTGACATCGAAGTCGTCTCGTACCCGTCCCGTCACGTCGTATCCCGGGACGCGTACGTATCGTCACGGAAACAATGCGCTGATGTGACTACGGACGCGTCCCGCCTGTCAAATTACACCCTTCTATCTTAATTTGCGTCAAGCGTGAACGCGTTATCCAATTAAATCGTTTCTAATTATAAAGGGATTTTTCGCAAAATGGAAATTCTATTTGGATTCCTTCATCAATGTTAATGGAGCAATTCATTTTACGATTCATAAAACCTAATATACTGGAAGACTACCTTTTAAGTGCTTTATGTCATTGGTTTCCTATTTGTTTACAATTTGTTTGACGAGTCGCGCGTTAACTTATACTTCTGCTTCTAATCAGCAACACTCAGATTATATTTTGTCTTGCTTGGCATTAATGTAATTATAACTTAACGAAATTTTTCTATCGTTGCAGACTTGACTCATCACTCCTACGTTCATCGCTCTATACACGCACTCGGGTTTCGAAATTGCTATCATAGGCCTACCCCGCAAGAAACTTGCACAAGAAACACTATAAAAATATTAAAAATAAATTATTATTATTCCGTATATACTCATACATAGATTCTAATTAATTAAATACCAGAATGGAATGAGATATACGTCAAATAAACATATTGTACGTATTGTGACAAACACTTCGTTACACAAATCAGTTTAAGACGTTGGTACGCAGCGACTGATGTTTGCTTCGCGGTATTACTTCTAAGGAATGTGTACCGTATGTGTATCCTTGTGTTTCTCGATATTTACTAAACTCCCAAATTCCTCGAATATTCGAATTAAACGGAAGCCATTCTGAAAACAAATGAACATTTGCCCTGGTAATACTCCTCTTGTGGAACAATTTAATAAACCGATATTATTAACGTGGCATTTTTGTTGTGGAAAAAGCACACGAATGTTAAGACAATGTTTAGTAGGAATACTGAAGGGGTGTTAGCGTGGCAAAAATCTCACATAAACCGATATTACTCACAATATACCGAAGTATATTTCGAAGATAACACGAAAAACAAGCAGAGGTATGCCCAGTAATATATGAAAATATGTAAAAAAACTCAAACGCAACATAGTGTAAGAACAAGATAAAGAGATAGACTGGCTTGTAGAATTAACATGCATTTGGGATGCAAAGTTATTGCGCTATCTCCCAACGAGATGCTTTATTTCAACATCTTCTGAATATTATTCTCGAAAACTTATATCTACGAGATCCTACGAGTTCTTGTTAACTTTTGTTTCTACATCGCCGTGCTATCGTCCTGTCTGCAATTATGTTTTATTAAAATTGTTCTAACGATGAGCAGACAAGTCTAACAAGTTTTATTCTTCCTTAAGTGTTTAATTTATTGCAACAATTTGGACACGGCCAGGTTATAACACCTGAAGCGTTGCCGCTTTTCAGTCAGTTTTTAAAAGCATTTACGCATTTATATCACAATTTCAATTTGATTGAATGCTGTCAAATATTGTAAAACGAAACGGTAGAAGAATTTAGAGAGGTTAAAATTCCAGAAGATTGCATTTTTGACCGCATAAAATCTACAACTAATGAATCTGATTCCCAAAATTTCCGCACCCGTAAACTTAGGTTCGTTGTTTTATTACTTTGTTCGTATTCATCCCGACGCCGGGATATTTGACAATCAGGTCATAGATGTAACAGTTTTGTAACTCTATGTCGTAACTTTCCCGCCGATACTACTTCGAAAATACCTCTGTGATATACTCGTATAATTATACAAAAGCACAAGTATATTTCTTAGGACTCCGATTTGAAAAGCAGTGTGAAGATAGGTAGAAATAGAGCTAATATCGTAACATCGTTTTCATAAATGAAGGTAGATTTCGAAATCCACTACAAATTGAAATCAGTTTTTATTTATCTATTGCAAAGGTGTTTAAACCAAATTTTCAGAAATATTCACGCATGACTACATGTTTGTCTAAAGTTGTTTTTGATAACTATCAAGTATGTTAAATGTAAAATTTTAATCGCGGCTGTTTATCCCTGAAAAGCCGTATTAATATTTCTATGTAGGTATCATATTTGAATACCTTTTTTATCTATAAATGTTTCAACAATAGTGATGTTGCATATTCTGGATGCTGGATTGCTTAAAAGCTTAGTTTAGTAGATATTTTATAACTATGCCAGGTGACCTTACTCATGCCAGGTCAATTGCTTATTTCTTATACTCTGTTCCTTCACTTTCGTAATTCTTTTTATTTTATGCTTCGTAGTTGGTTTCTGATTCTTTTTGCTCTCCTTCGCTCTTTACCCGTTGTACAGCATGTGAGGTAGGTCGTTTGAAAACAAAATTATGAAGGTATACCTACCGATATTTCTTGCCCTCGAAATTACGAGTTACACATGTCCTTAAGTATTTCTAACTTCACTCGTAACGTGTCACACATTACTTTTGGCTCAATGTGCCCGATGTCCCGCGCGCAATGGGTAGTGAAATAATAAAAATAAATTTCTCTTCCGCTCCGGCTGTAGACAAATATTCGACGCGTGTTCCGTTTCTAAACGCCCTATCTTCGGGCAGTCTGACTGGGGCGCTATGTCGAGTCATGGCCAAAGTGCAAGCGACAGAGTTTAACATTCAAGAAACATCTTTTAACTTTATCAATTGGGGAACATTAGGAAACATGTGTTAAAATGTTTAGGTAACAATCGTACAAAACATTGTATCCACAAACGCTACCATGAGCAATGCTCAGAATAATTCGTTACAAGGCCTTAGCATAAGTGGTCTAATTCTAAATTTTTCAATGTATATAGATTGCGCTTTCTTATTTTATTTGTATGATATCTTTACTTAGCTAACGCTAAAAAGCTTACAACGTGTGCTTTTAAATTATATAGTGTCAGTAATGTACGTAAATGACATTAAAAATATTTCAAAATAATTAAAAGCATTGCTATATATTTCACATCTATTGAAACAATCTTTCAATACCCCACTCGGGTCTGAAGTTCTTGATTGGCGAAATACGCTACATACTGTGTAGGTTTTATGCAAATAACAAGACAATCTGATACTAACCTTATATAGAATTAAGATTAAAAAGGCCATAGATTTTAGTAACAGCTTAATATTAATTAAAATTCTACTTTAAATGGTTACGGTACTGCACAGTTACAAATACAAATTCAACAACACAAAAATGCACTTAAATAAATAGAACAAAATAAGGAGGCTGTCAGTGGAGCCACACACGACTAGGTGCTTTCTGGAAATAAAAATTGCAACTCACAACAAAATAGAATTAGCAGTAAGGAGAAACTTTATTGCGGCCGATACGGAACATTAGTTTCATACAAAGCTAGATAATTACTTATATCGTAAAGTTGTTTTCAATATTATTCATAAAATTCACCTTGTTGTGAAAATATTTGTAAATTATTATAACTAATTAAAATATATATCTATTTTAATTAACAATGGACGGTTGTAAGCCGTTATTAGAATACGATAGTCAAATTTACAACACTTTTTTTAAATAAAAGATATAAGAAGTTAAACAAATTCACGATATATTCCAAAAACGAATTACGATGGTAATTATGTTTAAATAAATTAAATTAAATACTAGTCCGCTAAAACGAGAGAGTCAATAATCATTAAAAAGCACAAGGTACTTCGAAATTACTGTTTTCTTACAAGTCCTTAATCAACTGTTTCCTACACAAAACTATCCAGAACTGTTACGTAGAACACAAAATAAGGTTCATTATTCACAACCTATACAAAAACTGTTTTAATATGACAATTACGTGTAATGAAACTTCGCTTTAGTTATAAAAGTGGCAGTACGTTCAATAGTATCGACTTTCCTTCCACACAATGAACCACTCAGCGGCCACAACTTGCGCGTCGACGGCGGAGTTGGTTCCCTTTGATGCGGTTTGTTTACGGCAAACATTTGTTGACTCACTATTTAACCTAATAGCTTGTATTAAATAGTTTCAAATGTTCGAAAAATAAATTCGAAAATCTTGGATGATGTTTTTGTATTTGATTTGACGTTCATTCGTAGCAGCTTTGTTTTTGATTCTGGTTTTGTATTTGATTTGTTGTTATTTCATTGCATCTTTATAATTAATTTAAAGTTCTTTCATTTTATCCTCATGTGTTATTTAATATTCTTTCTTTGTGTCTTCATTTTTGATTTGATGTTTTTTTCTCTACTGCCTATGTATGTACATACATATGTTATATACTCTCATGCCATTAATTCTACCATTACCAACCTGACTTGCTTCTTATCGACTTATTGTTATCTTAATCTTATGTTTTATTTTGTGTTCATTCCATTTGTATTTCTAAAATTGACAAAATATGCAAATTGACAAAATAGACACTAATGAACTAGCTTATAAATTGGCATTGTTCAATCTGCCAAATATATATATGTAGATAGCTCAAAACAAGTTTACAAAAAGACTTCGTATCATACCAAAACAATTCATATGATTTGGTTATCAATTCTATTGTTACTTTTTCTATTATTACTTTTTAGTTCGATACGTAAGCTGCGAGATAATTTAGCTACATTATTGGAATTACTGATAATAATACTTACATCACTTCAGAGACAAAGTTATCCCTGCGACCATCTCAATATGATTTAACCTAATCTAACACAGATAATGTTACGAAACAAAATTATTATTGTAGGAAATATCATTATACTCGTATATATTTAACTTTGATATTTCACACAAGAATGATCACTGAACAAGAGAGCTGACGCTCACTTTGTGCGCGTTTCTATATTCTCTTTGGTAAGAACGGAACGAAACCCAATTTTGTATGGGCTTTTTGCATCGGATTCATTACTTCCCCGCCTCTGAATGCCGTGAAACGGATCGTTTCAGAAAACTGGAAACGGAATGAAAAGTTAAAAGCAATAACGTTGGACGCTGACACACAGATTAAATATAGCGGTAACTTTGTGTATTGTGACCACACTTCCGTTAACAAGTTCGAGGATAAAAATAAACTTTTATCTTACGCAAAACAATTTTTTGTTTCATATTCATTTAGTATAATGTACTGAAATGTCACAAAAATTCGATGAAAAAATGCAACAATACATAAATGTGGAACAGGATAGTACCTACAATGCAGAATGTAATGTACGTCAATATCCAAAATGAAATGTCTGATTGTTAGAAATTAAAATCATTTGCACATTCATTACATTCACATTTATGAAGCATGAAATCTATGTAGGCATTTAGCTTGTGATAGAGTAATTATAGTTTTTGAGGCATATGGTGTATATCCATTTAGAATCAAACCAGATAAATCGAAATATATGGTAACAGCAGCGTACAGATGTGCTGAGAAGTGGCACCACATCAGTCCACTGTCAGAATGTTGCGACTCGAAAATTGTGGCGGTCGTCGCGATGTGCCGGAATGTATTGCTCGAAGTTGTAGCTTCATTTATCGTTAACTGGTTTAGTGTCTGTGTATTAGAATGTTTTTTTGGTACTGTATCAGACACATCGATATTGAGCTCTGTGCTAATTGGTGTAAAGACAACACGTTTATTTTATTTCAGTAAAATATTTTATTATTGTACAGTTCTTGGAAGGTACACTGACGTTTGTAATTTGTCATTGTACGTTTCTGTATGAAGTTATTTCTGAGTACTTCTTTCTCATTACCTGTTTCTCAGTACGTATCTCGTAGTAGATACCAACTGTCAATACGCCGGTTAATATGTTAAGCATGTATATCATTCATGATACGTCTAATAGTAAAACTAATTTATTGCTTTATTATCTAGACCAAATAGTCGGGGTCGGAGAGGGAGGGGGGGGGGGGGTATAAATCTCTGCGACCGCCCTGCATGATATTGATATACATAAATATTGAGCACTCTGCACTTCCTGCCTAACCCGGAAGGTACCTGGCGTGCAAATATGTATGTATGTATTCTTATTTTAGCGCAGTATATATTTTATTGCACTGACAATTGTGATCGGCCTCTTAAAGTATTATCTACATTGATCTGTATTCGTTGTAACACGATTTCGCTTACCTTTGCTTCAATAAAACATGTGAATCTAGTTTCGATATAAATACTTGAATATTTTTTTTAAAATTATAAATGCTTTGCTTGCTATTTATAATATGCAAATTCAATAATATACTCTTCACCAATAATATAAGCATTTGCTGGCATACTTAGTTAACCCAAAATATATATTAAATTGTTCCAAATAGTATAAAATTTAATAATTAGCATTTCTGATAGATATGCCCTTTTGCTGTTACATTTCCGTTTTGATCCTGTAATGTCTTTTTGCTGTTGTATTCTTATTAAACTTAAAAATGGTTAAATTTTATTAATTATGCGCCCTGGAATACAAAACTTTATTATGTAAGTTCAGTAACCCGTCTGGAGCAATAAAAAATTAATGCAGCGTCTATAGCGAAGAAGGCTTCAATGTTTGCCCATTGATTCTATTACAAGATACTCGGCATGATTTACGCCTGGAGGCACAACCCGGAGTTATTCATGAGCTTCAACTAAGCGCATTATCCTCGGCTATGTATTATGGAACGTACGATAAAAATGTTTTTGTTCAATACCAATTTATATATCCACTGTATAATTATTATTGTTTATTTCGCTGCTAACTGTACCTCTGTGTTTTAACTGCTTAACTCTACTAATTACATTAATTTTATAACTCCCGCCGGTTTAGTACCCCAGAATTTACCCAAAACTCTTTCCTGTTTTAGTTTGGCGTTAACAAATGTTTTGGTTTTGCGCTAACGGATTATTTGCGTGTAACTAATTTATTTGATTTAATTATGGTCCACTTAACTCACGTATGTTTTTCTGGTCAAAACATATTATAAGGTATGCAAGTTCACTGATTATTAGTTACAGACTCCAATTTAAAATTTAATCGTTATTTGTATATTTTAATGGATTTATTACATGAACCTCTACGGTTTTATATAGCGTCATTGTCTCCCTCGTTGGTCGAGTGGTTACAAACGTGACTGCCGAACGGAAGGTTCTGGGTTCAAATCCCGAGTGGGATACTATAGGATTTTTCTAGTAGTAGAATTTCTAGTAGTAACTCGAAGTCTGAATCTGTGCCCGGTAAATGGCATTAGGCTCACTACCTATTCCATTGTGGGACTTAAACGTATCTGGTGAGACATGGGGGTGTACTACACTCCTCTGCCTACCAATTCGAGGATTACAGGCATGATGTTACGTCATTACATTTTATAATGATTCAAGTATACGTTTGTATGAATAATGCTGCTCGTTAATATTTAACTTGCAATGTAGTATTAAATGATTTTGGTTGAGTTTGTTTGCTACTTTCTTTCGCTGCGTCGCTTCGAGCTGAGATCTGTAACGTCGACTAGACGCTGTAAATAAAATGCCTTACTTTTAAAGGTTTCAGCTTACATTTGAAATAAGACCTCGATTCTTCATCATTATCATCTTTGACATGTCTCCGTAATTTTTTGCCGTCAGCGACCTTAGCATAATAATAAAAGTACATAATACGGCAGTGAGGAAGGCGAACTGTTTCATAGCGAAATTCGCTCCAAATTCGGTTAAAGAAGGCCCGGTCACTGGAGTTTTCTGTTTAACGTGTAACTTTTAGCTAACGAGACATCAGCTTTGAGCGATGCCTCGTAAACATTGCTTAAGTCTGGAGTTTGCTTCGAACATCATCATAGACAAACTTTCTACAGATAACTTTGTTCTAGTCTTACCTTAGTTGGAAGGACGTGCTTTAAATCCGTTTTTCGTCTGTTTTATAGCTCTACGGTACTTGGATCTATAGAGCTCTACATCATGTAAAGTTTAAGATCAAATAGGATTTTTGACTGAAGTATAATTGTGATAATTTGCAGTGTACATACGTCCGCCTCTTCCGCCACCGGGATGAAAATATCGTAGTTGACGATATGTGACTAGTAGATTGCGGCTATATTGCATTTCTTCTCTATTATTTTAACATTCTACTGTTGGACACGGACCTCCACTATGAATGAGAGGGTTAAGACCATAGTTTGCCATGCTGGCCAAATGTGGATTGCCACACCTCACATACCTTTTTTAGAGAAGACAAAACATATCTACACTTGTTTTCATCACACAAATATTTCTAAATGAAACAATCTCCGGTTCACCTGTTAGTCTCAGTACATACATGAGAAATAACAGAGCATCTAAAATCGATTTATATAAATGAAATCCATATAAATTAACCTGAGTATTCATAACCAAACTAAGCAAAGAATTATTTCAACATTTCTCATTATAAACTAGCCCATTAATGTAGGGGAAATGCAGTTATTAAAATATCTTATCGAAGTAAATTGAATTACCAATCCATAGTCCAGTCGTCAGCTTTGGAAATAAAAGTACTGCAGTAAATTGCAACAAGAAAACGACAAATAACGAAAACATTACACAAAGCATTTACTTACTTATCCGTTAATGTCGTTAATTGTTGTTGTTATTATCAATTCATCTGATGATAAAACTTTGGGGTAGGAAACTACCCTCAATTTTTTATAAACATGACTTTTCAATGTACTTCGTCGTCTTACTTATCTTTAAAGAGTTAAGGCCACCTGCCACGTTATGTGTAATCTGCCACGTTGACCTAGTGTAGATTGGCAGTGTTCACGCGTCTTACAGAACCTTATTGAGGGGACGTTTCCTCACTGTTTTCTTTCACTATTATAGCAAGTGATATTAGATCCTAATATGCATTTTTGTGAAGTCAGCGGTCCTTCCAGGGTTTGAATTTCGAACCCCGAAAATAATAGGAAGCTATAATTAAAATCTCTCAACTATCACTGCTACAATTCTTAGATGTCTAGATGTATTAATATTCGTATCATAACGGCGCCCAATTTCCGCCTTGAGACATGCCGTAATAGAATTTGTGATATATCCAAAATTGGGTAGTACTCGAAGTGATTTACAGTCATAGTTTCGTAACGCTACAGGCACTGAATATTCCCTAATATACGAAATCAAAATAGAACCTTATTGATATGACAATCAGATTAATGTTGTCGATTTAATTTGTGTAGTCATTAATTAATTAAGTAATTTGTAATGAGTATGTATCATATTTTGAAACCAACATCTTGCAATCCGAACATCACTATTATATTACACCAGGTCTATTACGGGGTAGGAAGAGATCATCAGTGCCAAATTTCATTATCCTTATATACTTAAGGTGCTTCTTCTACATTCATCACTATAATCATACACTGTAATATATTATTATTAAGTAAGTACTATAAGTAAATTCGTGAGTCCATTGGTTCAACTATATCATATAAATATATCATGTCCAATTGATTTTCCAATTACTATTTGTGAATTTGACACTTATATTTATGAATCGCTCTTTGATCGCACATTAGAAACGCCAATTGTAGTAAAACGCTTTCACAAATTGAGGAGAAAGCCTTGCTTATACGAAATTGTTCTCAGGTTCAATATCCAGCACCTTCTCAAATTGATTTGTGCAGTCATGTATCATCGTTTCAAAGGAGCGTCTCGCAATCCAATCGTCTTTAACAGTCCAGTAAAGTTTGATTGAATGCTAGGTAGGTACCTTGTGTAGGTTTCCACTTGTTCAACACGACACATTCGGTCTGTTTGTTATTCCAACCATTGAATATGGTAATCGTCTCGCTTCTTACGTGGTTTTGCGCAGCTTGTTGTAAATCTTTGAAGTCCGTTTTCAAATGAAATGTCGAAATCTACACTTATCTCGTATCTCCTTTACCTTCGCGTATTTAAAGACATTGCTTTTAATTTTCATTTTTTCTATTTCTCCTTCCCGATATTCCTTGTGGAAATTCATCTAGTAAAATTTCTATTCAAATTTTTCGTAGTGCGCCTGGAAATTAAATTCTTGCGAGCATTTTTATTTTGCAAAACATTTTAAAATATATACAGATCTGTCAACACAGAGTCATTCAGTTAAACAACTTAGCCTCGTGATTCCGGTTAATTAGTGTTCTAAGAAAATTTTCAATATTTCAGAAGTTCCTGGATTATGCTATTCAGTCTTTAATATCAAGTCTTTGATGTTATTACTACTACTAACAATAAGAGAATCAAGCATATTTTATCAACAATCAAGCATCAAAGCTAAGCAGAGAAACATATACCTGTACCTGTATAAATAACAACTGTCTTGTAATAAAGCTTTGGATAAGACAGACAGAACATTAACAATTCGCAATAATAATTAAAGTGCAAGCAATACCAATAGTATTTGTAGGAATCATTGCAAATGAATTATTTATAAAATAATAAAATCAGAGTAAACAAACCTAAGATGATTATTTATATGTAATCAAAACAGATCCACGTACAAAAACTCCTATGAATCAAAAGTTCATCGCATAAAATATAGTTCGACAAACAACAATTCTTCCCCCGAAGGAAGTAATTATTCATACATCCATAAGAGTCATAAAACTGTGACTCTTGTTCCTTGTCATCTAGCCAGCGATCCGCTAAAAGATACCTACAACGATGAAACGAAAGAGAAATAGAAAAGAGAGAAATAAAAGATAATAATATCTATTTTTTTTCAATTGTATTACGGTACGAGAAAATATCAAATTAAATTTATTTGAAAATAAAACTATAGATGTTAGTTTATTTACAAATATACAGCAACCCTTAAGAACTTAGAACCTCTTGTGTCTTGGTATATCTGTCTTGTGCGCCCTTCGAACTGTAATGGAACAATGCAAATACCGCTTGCTATGTGATCCTTCTGTAAGCAAAACGCCCAAAGTTCCTTGTAAAGGGCATAGCAGTTAGCCCTCGCGCTGACCTTTGTCCATTTTCAAAATAATCGTACGTTTCTTTGACCTGATTTTTTTGGTACTCAAGTTTGGATCAATATTAGACTGTGTCCCGTATGATTCAGATGAAAAAGTTATTATAGTGAGGTCACCTCGACCATGTCTGTCCTACAGGTCGAGCGCGTAATAACTGTTGAGCCAAGGTTTGTGTGTTGAGCTTTCATCCAGGACGAATATTTATTATAAAAAAATGTTTATTTTAATTATCTACATAATATGTGTCAATCTATCTCTGTGTCTTGAGGAACTTATATCAAAAGGGTATTTAAATCAAAGCCATATCACAACAGAAGAGGTCCTGCCCACCTTGGAATTAGATGTCCCTCCGTGAATTGTCCAAAATATCATTATTACAAATTCTAATTTGTTATTACTCGCAAAACATATGTTGACTAAAAGAGAAAGATCAATGTAGGAAAGAATCGTGAGGATAGAGACACGTGATACTTGGTATTCTGCCTAGTCTGTAAGGAACCTGGCGTATAGCTATAATAATAACAAGATTCACTTTCGTAACACGTGGAACTCTTAGCTATACGTCGCCTAAATCTCATCGCTGGTAGTAAATATTGGCAACTTTTCTCCTGAAATGTATTCCGATCATAAAACTCGATGCTCCGTTGTTATAGAAATGCGATTCAGAATCGATAAATCGAGTCGACTCGTTACGACTGTTTCTGAGGAACTCAATCCTTACACCTTGAATATGAAACTCTATCATGACTGGTATGATATACTTAAATATTTGTGCTCATTTGCATTGCACGCAGAGAATGCTCTGAACTTGGGATATATTATTCTAAGAGGAATAAAAATATTAGTATGTATTAATATTGAAAGGGGGTGAAGAAGAAATATTCGTATATCTTTCTTCTCCATCTCCTTTTGATATTGACTGATAAAGTTGAATATTTTTGAATACGCCTAAGTTCTCCCTCTTATTGGTTTTACATACGTGATGGAATTGTAGAGTACCTACTCTACAATTCCATTACGAGAATGCCTCTTGTGTCTTCAATTTTTTCCAACTTAAATACATGGTTGAATGGCTACTTACCTGAAGATTCAATTTAACCCATCTCTAAGAGAATTTCAGTCCTATTTCATATTACATACAGTTGTCCGTATTAGAGATAAAATAACATCAAATAGCCTGCTTATTTTGCTGCATAGAAGAGGTGAAAGCATAGTGGCTTAGAATTCCACCTCGCACTGCTCATTGTCCTGGGTTCAAATCTCGACACAACCTCTGACTTTAAGGTCGGCATAGCAGACTAGCAGAGAAAAGAGACCAGTATCCAAAATTAAAACAATACAAGGTCGATCACAATATTGATGATCTGCTCAGCCTGTTTAATGTTAAAGAAGATACTAATTTTATTTTAAGCATTGTAGCGCTTTTTACTCGTTACTGGCAATACAATACAACATTTTCTGAATACGTACAATAAGCTAAATGCGCTTAAAAGCGTGCGCTATTATTATTTTAAAAGTACACTCTTCGCTGAATAATAGAGTGAAACTCGATGGTTCTGCTTTCGTTCTATAGAGTCTGTTCACACTATCGACAACGTCGGTCGTTACACTGATATATTGGTTGAGATGGATCACTGCTTTAGTGTGACTAAAACTAGGGGTATATAGAATATATTGTATCCAGTATAGAATAATTTGATCGAAGAACAAGGACTTAACGTGCTGCAGTCTGTCCTCACTATATTGCTACTCGGTTTGGTCGTTACATTGATGTATTGGTTGAAATGGATCGTTGCTTGTGTGAGTTGTGTCATACTTATTATGAAGCAATATTTTTTTCTTGCAACAGTGAAGGAAAACATCATGCGAAAATCTGCACGTCTTAGACTTCCACATATGGTCTCTAAGAGTATGAGGTCTGCCCTCACGCACTTGGCCAGCGTGGCACACTGGTTTTAACCCGTTAATTCTGAGACGAGGACCCCAGTTCAACAGCGCAGCGAAAAAATGATGGATGATGGTGAAAATGATCACTGTGTCCTGAACAAAATAATTTTGACTGGGAAATGTGACCTACCATGAATTCACAAGGGATTTTGTATTGAAATATGGCTTGTATCAGAGTCAATCATACTCATTTATTATAGTACCTACCATATAATGTAAGTATTAAGGGAAGTTATAGAAAAGTGTTCTTAGATTTAATTTGTCGACATCTCATCGTTCCCATGCTAAACACTCTTTTTCTCTCAGAACAAGAAGAAGAAGAAAAAGAATACATCAAGCAGTTATATTAACTGTTTCTTCTTTTTGCAACATTTTTATACAAAAATGGTTCACGTACAAATTCATTTTAATTTTTTAATTATATAACTATTAAAAGTGGCTAAATAAGTTCATTAAAAATGAAGTTGGCGTATAAAATTTTTGATGTAGATTTTCCTTAATAAAATAGATAACGTTTCCAAAAGCAGTAATAAATGTGTTAATTGATTGATTGTATTTGATTTAGGATTTATTATAGTTTACGTAAAATAAATTTCAGAGTTCTATATTAGAAAATAGTTTTTGTTCTCTTGTGGATAAATCAATATTTTAAGCTTACGTTTTTCTTACTTTGGAGTGACAAATAGAAAACAGGTGTTTTGCTCAGTCGAGACGGGTCATCACAGTACTTTTTTAGTCGATTTGAGGAGGCTTCAAATTACACCCTAATGGGGATCGACCCTACAATACGCCTTTCAATTGTCAACTTAGTTCTTAGAATGAGAACAAGGTTGGCATGAAAAAACATGTTCGTACAAATTAGACGTAGGCTGGAACACACCCGCAGGTCGTGTTGTACTTACTTGTTACTTGGTTCCGAAATGTCAGGGTGTGTTTC
>DWMG01002027.1:0-12500 GCA_018244855.1 Elbella merops | reverse complement strand
TATTTAATATAAAAATATAACTCTTCTTCGAAAAACCAGACGTGTCCCAGAAAATGTATTCAATGTAGCGTTTCTACAGTTCGCGGAGCTTTTCCCCGCATTATGCAATGACGGACTTTATTTTAGTTAGTTCCACAAGCCCGCCGCGCGCACGCGACCGGCCGCTGCAGTGTTTGTGTTGTGCTCCATCGATCAGTATATTTTATCAATAACTCATCGGCGGTGACAGTGCTCTTAGTTGTACGTATGTAGGTTTGCGCGTGGGTTTGTTGATCGTTAATGTCATTCATCTTTATTGAATACAGTTAAGGACATGCTTTTCTGCTGATTAAAGATTCCAGTCTCTTTTTTAACAAAAATTTTCGACGCGACTTTAAAGTAACTTAGTTTTTTTTGATTACGTACAGGCATTGTTACACCTTATTTGTAATGTTTAATGTAGTTTCCACTTGTACATCTCTATAACACGGTTTCTTTTATTTAATTTTGAATAGAATATTGTCGATATTAAATTTCCAAAGAAATCATGATTCGAAATAATACTGTATTCATATAAGGCCCTCCTACCAAATGGTCTGATGACCTGAAGAAGACAGTGGGAAGCTGCTGGATTCGGAAAGCCCAGGCCCCGAACGAGTGGCGCCAGTGAACATCTAGAGGTTGACGATGATGATGATGATGATAGGGTTATATTTTGTAAAATAAAAGTAACTTATTGTCTTGTGCTGTACCTAAAATCTGTCAAAGTAATTTTTACACATACATTGATTTCGAGTTCTCAATATTTAAGAATAGAACGGTTCAAGACCATGTCCATTCTTCGACACATATTTCGGTTATATTCGTAACAAATTAATGTATATTTTATTAACAGCAAGATATGCAGACTTTATCTTTCCTTGCCAACATATTATTAATTTTCTATGACTTATTAGATTGCCACAAATTAGCAAAATTTAAAGAATAGAACAATTCCATTAAATCAGAGCGAAAAACTTGAAATGATAACTGAACAATATTACCAAATACATTCTAAGGAAAACAAATAAAATAGCAATGACTGTGCACCCAAGTTCAACCCTTAAGTAGCCCCTGTACGTGAGCAACGTCAAAGAGGACGATATCTCACCAACTTATAATGAGATCGATGATGAGGTGTACAAGACATGATGACAATGTGAAGTTTTCACCTCCACAGGCCTGACTCACACGCGTGAGATGAGATCTCTGACATGTGTTTATGTAAATTATTGAATATTCGAATGTTAACTGTACAAAACTCATGCGTAAATTGTAAAATATTTTTTATTCATAACCAAACAAATTAGAAAAACAGAAATTTGTAATAAATTAAAATTAGAAATAATTTGAATTACGTAACTTTAATATAAAAATTGACTAACAAATAATTAATAATCAAAATGACATTTCAATGATCGCTTCGGAATTAGGACCCGATACACACAAAAGCTTAAGAATTCTGAAAAAAGCTCGATTCTTGTATATTTAAAACAAGGTAGTGGTCGAGGAGACCCTGGCCATGAGCTTGTCAGCCGACCTCGTGAAAGTCATCAGCATTGTTGTGTACATGCCAAAATAATCCTTATTGTATTAGCCACAAGCATGACAATAGCAGGCAACGGACCTGACAGCTGCTTGGCCGCTCTTTAGCTGATAGTAAATTGATTATAAGGAATGTTACCTTGAATGGTGCTATGAAATATGATCTAATGAGATGTGTGTACACGCGGGAAATTAAACAGCATCAAATTGAAAATAAATAAGCTAATCAAATTCGCGGTACATGTTTACTACTTATGTATGATTTGTTTATATGTAGGTATATCAATACGCCTGACAAGTATCCGGTTCTCCATTAATTAAAATTGTGTTAGATAAAATTATTTTTTAATAGTAGATACTATAAATTAACATCACGACTATATTTTCAAGAAAGGAAGGCAATGATATCTGTTGTTTTATTGATAAAATTTTTGGTTATACAAGTTCCATTCAATAAATAAAATAAAGTATGAATATACTTATAAAGTAAAGTAAGCGCGGCATGGTCGTGTACAAACATCTGTACAACTTATAATAACAATAAAACTTCTGATAACATAACTATATATTTTAATAAATTAGCTATAGTCTTCCAAAATAGTCATATGCGTAAACGTTATGGAAAACTCTAATGATAATGACATATGTGTCACGGGGTAAAGGCACATAATTTTTTAAAATAGAGATGCATACTAGGATTTGAACACTCTTATTGTTAGAGTGGCATACGGATTCTTAAATAATTATGCTACTTCGGTATTATAATAATTTCCTTAAATATTTTTCTTGTATAACAATTTTTGGAACGGTGAACCCACTTTTCAAAAGCAATTAAGGAATGGTTCGGTAACACACTTTCCTTTGCGTCTTAAAACAATGGTTATTTGGAAAGTTTACTGTACAGTCATACTGACATTTGTACAGACGGGGTACATAGAGTGGAAAATTGGGCTTAAAAATACGGTACAACAGCGAACGTCGTCCCGTAAACATATACACAGTAGAACACACTAAAATCGCCCCAGCAACTGTTTTATAAAAATAATTTCTGTCTAACTAACGCTACAATGCATAACCGACCTTATCGCTATAGACATAAAACCGTTACACGCCGAAAAATTAAGCATTGTAATGTAGGTTTTAGGTTAGACAGACATGCGCAATGAAGCAACATTCAGCGTACGCGATATTCACTTTACGAAAACTTATATTTATTTCACCAAAGTAACTCTAATTACCCTTTAATAAGATCCAATTTACAGTATCCAGAGTGCACAATATAACACTCTGCTTCGGCGGAGAAAATCCACGCGCAAACATTACTCATGTCTTCGTTTTAATGTCCCAAACCTTGGTTTGACGTCAACGGCGCTGGACGTAAACAAAACGTGACAACAGCCAACAGAGACGAACTTTAGCGTAAAAGTGACAAAAGTGAAGTGGAAAGTGATAAAATTGCCAACAAAGTGAAAATTGAACTCAGCAACGATGATGACGATAAGCGAGAGTCAGTACTCATCAAACAAGATGTCCAGCATCCACAAAATCAACGACCGGGTAGTTCACAGGGACAGCTTCGATGACGTGAAGAGTTCGTCCAGCGTCAACAGCGCGCTCATCACCAAGAGAGGCTTCAAGCCTTCAGACATGTTCGATCCACAAAAAAAAGAGTTTCTCACGAACCTCAGTTATAAATTGTTCCCTGTAAGTTGGGTAAGTCAATTTTATCCAATTAGTTGTAGCCGCTTCTAACAATGCAACGGGCGTGCCGCAAGGAAGCGTTTTGGGTCCTATGTTTATATTTTAATGTTAAGTATCTGTTTATTTATATAATGCAGTATATTTATATCAATATTATGTTAGTTGTAGTTAGTTTAATATAACACTAATTGATACAGCACAGTATTCTAACATACGACATATAATCAACATAAAAATATTTTAACGTTTTAATCGTATTTAGGTTCCTTACAATCTACGCAGAAGTAAACATTAACAATATACATAAACGTTAAATCGCATTAAGTTGTACCCACTAAACGTTAAGTAATAATAAATCTTGCGGTGAAATTGTAATTTTACTATAATGTCCGGTAGTTAACTTCCAATATACTGCGCTTAAATTTTTATGACATGCCTGACAGCCTACAACGAATGCATTTGACGTTACTGGCGCAGCTCCAGCGGCGGCAGTCGAAATAGACCGTTCCTTGAACGCAATCGACTACTACCAGTGTTTATAACACGTACAACATAAGATACACAGCGTAGCTATGAAAACTTTGTTAATATCGCGTCATGATTCATAAATTTTCTCCTTCTTCGATGATTATAGGTCCCAATTTAATACACTCTCTCAATGTTCAAGGTCAAGCCAATAGTACATTTTTATTGCTGCCATGAAATGGGCGTTTCTATCTAGTTTACGGTCATTTGCAATCAAATATATTGTCCAAGCGTTAAAACATTGCGAAAATACAAAAATAAATGTTTTTACTTTCGTTAAAATGACGGTTACGATTTTTCGACCACAATTCGGATCGGTTACACATTATTGTTCGATCTACAATCAATTTCAAGACATTTAAAGGTCACATAATATGACAGCATTAATGGTTGCCATGACATTGTAAACCTTCTCACCCAAACATTGAAGAGGTCAAATCGATACAGTCAACTTTACGATGGAAGGCCACTGTAGAGATTTCTTTTTAAATTATTTTTCTACATATGCTTGTGTAAGTTAAGGCATCATACGAATTTATACAATATGAATTTCTTAGCTGTGTTTCAAAATAGATGCTGAAATGGCATCTCTACGAAGAAATTCTGAACAAGAAATTTACAATTTTGCAAGACCTTATTACAGTTTTCCCAATATTATATCGGTTACAACATTGCTATCATGGTGAAACGATCCGCCAATTAATCGGTACAGTTCTGATTGCCCAGGATTCACCGGATAAAACCTGCGGACGAAAACTCTTTTCATGCACCTCATCGATCTGCAAAACATTAACTACATAGTTAAAAGAAAATGTAAACAGAGGCTATTTACATTCACCGTGCGGCTAACGACCGACGTCCCGGGAAAAAGTAGGCTAATGGGTACTCCATGAGGAGTTTCTATGCAGGAAGTGGCCCGAAATATTCCGTTTCAAACTGGGATAATATTAATACACAGTTGAGAAATTTACGTTGTTCTCTCAAGGGTCTATCTGTGATACACCGTCACTATCATCTTAAGCATGAGCCATAAGCAAATTTCATATCTAAGTGTGCTATCCAGCTGCCATAGCACACGGTCAACTTGGTTTAGGATCAGATAAATTATGCGAGTTCGACCAAAAGTGGATGGTAGTGTTCTATCGTTCATCCAAGGTAGAGCCGAACAGGCTCAACACGTGAACACGCAACAATTGGGACTATAAAACCGCGTGCATCTTTTTATGGCAAATGTTTGCTCTTTTGGCAAGAAAATATTCTCCCCAACTCCCCAATGGTCTGTTCACTTCAGGTCTCTTAGACGAATTCAGAGAGCATAGAGTGCCCAATATCTCTACACTTACTAATTTAACATGCTTCTTCTACATTCAGACTTCTGACTCCCCATCAGCCAGTAACTGATCTATTTGGCTGTATCATACTTTATGCACGTGGCTAATGAAATATATTAATTAGCATTCATTATAAAAGCCGGAAGAGGCTGAATGCCCTGTTTCTCAGAATTATCTTTATATACAGTTCACGATGATATTTTCAGGACTCGTCCATTAGCAGACACCAGTAATATATTAGCCTCTTAAATTAATATCAAAGAACACTGAGCCAGCATTATTATTATGACATTTTATTTATATCATAAAAACTTACAGATGTACTTAGTAGGTGTTTAGATAAAAAGTGAAGTAGGAATTTTTAAAGCTTCACAAACAGCCTGACGGGTGACCTGATGGTAAGTGGTTACCGCCTTCTATGGACATTTGTCCATTCGAGAAGAGAACAATGCAATACTGGATTAAAGTTAGTAGAATCTGGGCAATAGCTTACGGTTCAGGATAAATAAATCAGCGACCACACTGTTCGTCTCAATTCGTCAAAATCTCTCTTACAAAAATATATTATTTAAATATGCTTGTTATTAGTGGTGCCATTAAAGAAGACTATGGACTCTCAAAACCTTTTGAAACGTAAGAAATAAACAGAATATTAAAAAGTGGAAATCTCTTAAACTGCTCACATAGTAAAATGTACGTTCGGCTTAGAAGTGGTTAAATATAATCTGTGACCTAGGCGCGGTCCCAATCACACTCGGGCATCGAACCCGCAACGCCAACGCGCTGTACTCATGACCTATGTAATGTACTGCTAAGTAGCTGCCCACGAGTGAATTGTACATTAAAAAGCCTATCAACAGGTATACCTACTATTGGGATCATTGAACTATTTAACTAAATCGATTCTATCATTCTACGTTATGTTCCGTTTCAGTCTCCATTTAACAAAAAAATCTACAAACAAAAACAATTACTGTACAATTATTTAGAAATACATAATTTGTGATTTTTCATTGGGGCCGATGACATACGATTAATGATAGTATAACGTATTCAATGTTAATACTTGTGGAGGAGGAGTCTTGGGATATATCAGTCGCATTAAACTAATAAATTGTTCGATAAGACGTAATATATATAGTATAAGAAAATCTTATAAAGATACAAGAAACAGATGGATAATATTGGAGTGCCTTGATCCCTGTTTGCCGTCTAATACTTAGTATCCCTTGCAGATAAAACTATGTCTTGGGAATTCATATCCCAATGCAACTTATGATTTGATTAACTCAGTTTAACGGGTCCTCCGATTGCCGTCGAATGAAATTTCAATGGTTGGTAGACACTGTTTTGAAGTATCCTTTATTACTAGCTATTAATATTTTTACCAATATTTCTCACAAGATTATTCAATCACTCACGAGGAATCATCATCAGCCTCTAGAGGCCTCCGCTAATCGGCGCCACTACTTCCGGTCCTGGGCCTTCCGAATCCAGCAGCTTCCGGCTGTCTCCTTTAGGTAATCAGACCATCTGGTAGGAGGGCGACCGACGCGTAAAAAAAAAGAAAAGGAAAAAAAGCGTCACGAGGAATAAACAATAACAAACAGTTGTATTTTATTATTATTTTATTAAATAGTACCGTTTATGATTAGTACTTTGGCTCATATTCAAAATAACTCATAAGTAAGCACTCATTCTACGAAATTAAGAACTCTCTTGGTTTTGGAGGCACTAATCCTCTTACTCTTTGTTCAACGTAATTTACATAATAACTTGTGAAGTTATTTTAGATATTATAAGTAATACTGACAATTATATCCCGTTTAGTTATTATATTCCTACATACGTACATAAATTAGAATTCGTCAACTGGACGAATCAACAACTATTTTCATTTTCGCAAAATCAAAATTAATAAAACATTTACACACACGATAGACGATAAACAAAATGTGCGACAAAATATGTTCCTACTAAAAATATACTTCAATAAATTATAGCAAAAGTCCATTGTTCCAAATGCTACCTACCGTCTAAGAAATAATCTGTTTAATAGCAGTCTACTCTTCATCACTCTTGGCAAATCGTAATGCACATGTTTCATAAAATAAAAGATTAATGCAACGTCTATTAGTATCGCCGAAGACAACATAGTTGAACAGGTGTTTGCACAAAGAATATATGGATAAGATCTTCTGGCTAAACTCTGAGTCATTTATGTTACAGTTCGTAGAGAAGTAATGAATAAATTATAATTAACCTGTTATGAATAACGTGAGTATATTTATTTTGAAACAGCTGTGCTTACTTTATTGCAATTTTGACGTAGATAAGAGCACGTGGTGTATGAAATGTTGAATAAAATTCAATAATAGGTCGTATAAGTAAGCCCAGCAACAGGTGAAACCAAACAGAAAAATATTATAAGGCTTGTGTAAAGAATATACATTTATTTATATATACCAAACATTAAAGCGGAACGAAATAATGCTTGAGATTCATACTTATCGAAATCCATTTTATTGTTTGTAGTTTCATAGACGCTTTGGCCTCAATACCGAAAAAAATAAAAGCTGTTGTATATCGTAAATTGGCATGGCGGCCATATTGGCAGCTTTGCGTCGCTGGCTGCGCGCCAAAACTGCCGTCAAACTGTACACAACGACTTACGTACGATTAAAATACAATGAATTTTCTACCAAAAAACCATTCAGTGAAAGACTAATAATTGCACACAGACTTTGTATTACATTTAAGACTGTAATTTCATCTATTTATTCAAATATTGTTCACTATTTCGAAAACATAGGTTACATTTTAATCATCGCTTACATTCCGCCTACATTTAAATTTACATATACTTAACACAGAGCAAAAGTTTCATAATTACGCTTTGAACATAATATAACAAGTAGATCTATACGAGTTTCTAGAACTTTTAGTAAGTGAATTTTTTTGTCATGAGAGCCGTCGATTAAAGGATTTCCTGTTTAAGTAGTTATAATATTACAACCTAAACAATATAATTATAGCAGCTAAAACATTTTAAAATTAAAAATGTCGAATCGGAAAAATATATTTTATTAACCTTAACGCTTTAGGACAATGTCATGTAAAATTTATTTTTGCAGAAGAAAGAGTTTTATTCTCGTATTCAACTCAGTACATATTATTATTAGTATATATCTCACTCATGTTTTAAAAATTTATAATCAGTTGCCATTACTCATTAGATTAAATATTCTATTTCTAAACTTATTCTATTTATGGCTATTATACAGAATGACGTGGAATTGCCCAAGGAGTCAGCCCTGTCCCTCGCAGACCTATTACCTGTAAGATTGTCAAAATTATCACAAATTCTGTGTATTCAATTGTAAATACCATCTCTGAAACATGATACGGTCATATTTTAATGACTTACAATTGCCATTGATTATAACGTAATTGTTGATTTATAACTATTTCGACATTGATGAGTAATTATATAGACTGCGCTAACGCTAAATCAAATAATGTTCTGATATTCAAAATAACATTTATTTTGAAATAATCAACAAAATCAAATTGTGACTAAAACGTGAGGATGTAAGCTATGTGATTATCGGATTACTTTTTATAGCTAATATGATATACTGTCACACAGAATGATGCAGAGCTACCCAAGGAGCTTGTCCCAGCCCTCGCTGAGCTTGCGTCTGTAAGATTATCCAAATTGTCTTTTGACTTGTAAATATCATCGAATTGAAATTATTTCCTATATGAAGCTGTGATCCAAATGGCAACACTCGAAATAAAATTTTAGTTTAATATTGCAAACATCAAAATGAAATCTTTATAAATATTCCATTTAATACCATACTTTATATAGATATTCTCTTAAATACCAAATTTAAAAAAATCCTGAATATTAGCGTCATACCTAGTAGTTACGATAGATTTAATAATAAAATAAGATTTAATCGATTTTCTTAAAGTGTGAATGCGCAGATTATTTGAGCAAGATAAGTTTATAATACCTTTAGTAGATAAACTCCATTTGGACCTTAGCTTCATTTTATATCTTTAATAGGACACCATGTAAATAGAATGCATTTTGGACTATACATTATATATTAAATAATGTTTCTAGTGACTGATATATTATAAAATTTTTAGAATTAATTATAATCTTTTTTGATGTATATGAAAATTATATCATTATTACATGTATGCAATAACAACTAACTGTATACCCTTGTTTATTGTAAGCTAAGTGCTTTTCGCAAATATACTAAATGACTAATTGTATTGTATTTACACTGAAATGTATTAACTGAATGTGTTGCCACAGATCACAGAACTGATTGATATTAATAAAATAGTAATACATAACGTGGGCTGAACTGAATTAACATTAATGTCCCATTGCTAGATATATGTTAGTCTCCTTCTGAACTGAAAGATCTGTAACGACTCTGCTACACTGTTCCATTCTGAAAGATTTGAATACAATCCAATCTAATGGGAGATATTTGAATACAGTCCAATGCAATGGAAAATATTCAATTGAGCAGCTAATCGGTTTATTCAAATTTTTTTAAACCACCCTGAAATACTCCGATAAGGGATAACGAATGTAGTGTAAGGTGAGATGAAATGCCCCTCTCGGTTCGAAAACACTGGTAAAAAATTGTGCTTAACGTTCAAATGGCAGCGGCGCCTGCCATTGCGCGAGCTACAAGCACTTTTCGTGATTCATTTTATCTCCTCATGGCTGCATCTCAGTTTCTACGTAACAGTTAAACAAATAGATTTATGAATGTTTATCCAGGAACACCTATACCTTAATTACTTGTGTGAACACAGTTTGCGTAAAAATCGTAGGCAATATAATGACACGAAAGTAATGAATCAAGAGGGAAGGTGAGTCACAAGTAAAAACGAATGATACAGTAGGTATTTGTATTCATGCATTAAAAGGGACATACTGGATGAAACATCAAATTAAATATTGGGTTAATTGTGTTTTTTTTTTTTTCATTTTTATGTTTGTAAAATAACTGAAAGTACGAGAAAATAACAAATTGTCAAAAAGTAAAAATACATTTGAAATTTTGAAACGCTCGAATTTCAGGACGATTTGGAGAACAAGCCGATCATTGTCGGCGACAAAGAAGTGGACCTGAACAAGATCTTCACACCAGCACCAGATGCCGAAGAACACATCATCAAGAAGGATAAAAAGTTTGGTATGACACATTTCTTTAACATTTTTAGAGATATTGAGGGACTCTACGAGCTTCATGGAACGACATTTGACTGATCATAATAACAATTAAAACGTAACTATTTAAAAATTAGCTAACAATGAAACATTAAAACCCGAATACAAGTTAATAATATAAATGTAGCAAATTATTAACTTACATCCAAAACGTAAGTAATTTAAACCCTACAAGCAATTTAACTAAAATCTTATTAACAGTCAACTTAATCACTGAACCGCGTGGATTTTTACGAAATAGAATTATTACAATTAACAATGACGAACTCTAATCCAAACATTACAAAATAGGACACTAGATTCAAACATAGTGTGGTTTTATAGCAGATAGAGACCGTTAAAGGCAAAGATAAGTCAGTGAGTCCTTTTTTAAACAGAATATACAGTCATTCTCGCACAGTTTTCTGTCGCAAGCACTTTTATGAAATGTACTATGCATTATAACATCAACATTACATTTTAATGATTTTCCAGAGAAGACATTTGCCTCCTCGGCCTTCTACGTCCCCGGTGTACACCCCACGGTGAAGGAGCAGATGGACTTGGCGCGCGCCATCTCCAAGTCGCTGAGTGACTCCAGCAACCACATGAGCAAGGGCCAGAGCATGTACGTCAACAGGAAAAAGAGGTCTGTGAAGTGGGTGCACGAAGGACGAGGTAAGGATAGTTTGATATTCAGGTATAATTTTAAACTTCTTTTGTAAAGAGGATTAATTTACACGTCTAGGTTTAAAATTACATGCTTTATAAAATATTGTTTTTTTTTAATACCTCAAATTAAATATATGTATCGACATAGGGGAGATAACAAAATTAGACATTTTCTTAGACTACTCTTTTATCAGAGGTTCTATCCGCGACGGTTTAGTAGGAGTTCGTTACGAATGACTCATGTGAAAAAATCAGTAGAGCTATCTTTGTGGTCTCTAACGAAACTGTATACATGCTGTAGAAATGAATCCGTGTAGGTATTAGTGAAATTCAAATGTGTAAATAAATGACAAGTATCGAAAAAGGATCCATAATTGAGGAATTCTGTGAAAGTCCGTTATGTGTCCGCTGGAGAAATTATGAAATAGTTGATGAAGGTGTGCATCAAAAATAATACGCACTTTTTATAGTGTCCTAAATAATTTACATTTATTGTTTTAAATTATAAATAAGTTACAAAAAATAAAACGAATAATATTAAAAGTGATATTGTACAATTTCCAGGTCGCAACACATCGAACACATGCTCCACTCCGTCACCAGTAGCGAACCACGACACACCCTACCGCCCGCCATCCAATCTGCGGAACCAGAAGACGTACCCCAAGTCCGCGTTGAAACACACCTCGAACCTGCCAAAAATGGAGCCGTTCCCTATCTCCCCACCGACAATAACACTAAAAGACATCGAAATACCAGTCCCTCTGGCGCCCACGAAGTTAAATGACGTATACGCTGCCCCTAAAAGTCCCAGACTTCCACTTGTATGCGGTCCGAACTTCAATGTGGCGCCGCGAGGGTGGGGCGAGATGCAGGATTACTACCGACCGATCTCGCTAGATGGCGTTGGGAACGTCACAGCGCCGTACACAGATTTTTAAAACAAACTCATTTAATATTAACTTTGTATTAATAAGGTAGTCTGCGTGGGGATTTTGATACAATAACTGTAAAATGGATGTATTCACAAGAACAACGAGTGCTTTACACAAAAGTGAAGTTAGAAAAAATACGTTGGAAGCGTAAATATTCATTTGTTTAGTGCTTGACATAAATTAACAGTTGTCTTTAAATTCAAAATTCATAGAGAAAGAATATAAATTAAATATTTCATAGTCTTATTTCCACAAAGATCAACGAATATTATAAAAAACTTGCTACTATTGATGACATTTAAAATTGCATTATTTTATTGAGTAATATATATTAAAAAGATTATAGAAATATAAAAAATAGTGTTAAGCATTTTCATAGTAAAATTATTTACCTACACTTTCAATAACAAATATTTTATTTTAATTATTGATCATTTATAAAAATGAAATAAGGTTCGAACGTAACTAAGTAGTCATAAAACTAGTCATATTTCATTTATTTATTATATTTGTCATTAATTTTAT
>DWMG01002026.1:0-13959 GCA_018244855.1 Elbella merops | reverse complement strand
GTTAAGGCCATAGTCTGCCACGCTGGCCAAGTGCGGGTTGGCAGACTTCACACAACTTAGAAAATATTTTTTTTTTTTATAAATTCTAAGGTGTTTGTCAAAATGATGTCAAATTCAGATATGCTGAAAGCTCATGAATAATTCATAGAAGCCTACGATTCTGTTAATGAAACCTGCAAAAAATGTCCAATTTAAATTAAGAATTCGGAGAATGTACCGGAAGGCATACTGTTTGCTTGATCGTTCTGCGTATTATGTTCCCGTACATAAAAGTTCTTTGAAAGTCTCTGCACATTTTATTTTAAACCTCAAAAAGGCTTTGTGGCATAGATTTTGAAGGGTAAATCCGGTTTCATAGAAACTGCCAGGCCGCAGTGCATATAAGGCTTTGTTAACAACCAAAATATGCATTTTATTACGCTGTCAGATTTCCACGCTTTTCTATAAAATTGTATAGAAGCGAGCTACTTGAATTACCTTTCGGAGGACTATTGTGTTGTATTATGGTTTTCATAGATCATTCTTTCTTAAAACCGGTCCGCTAAATACCCTCAAACGCGTTATATTGATACTTAAGACATAAGACCGCAGTCAATTATTGATATTAGAAAACTATTTATTTAAGAATATAGAACATAAATTAGTAAATAAAAAAAGTAGTCCGGAACAGTCTTGCATATACGGAGTGATGAATTTAGGTGAAAGATGGCCGGTGTGTAACAATAGAGACATTTGGCACTTGGTGCTCTGTCTACGTCGTAAGATACCTAGCGTAAAGATATGACAATAAATTATAAAAGTTCCAATTCCGTCACGCTGTGTCACAATCAGTAATGTTTCAAATTTACGCAATGAAAACGAGTTATAAATCATTTTTCAGCAAATTGGCAGCCTGCTCCCACTGGATTTAATGAGGATGACTAAAAAAACCTTATTGTGTTCAAAAATTAAATGAAATCAACCTCGTTGGCAATAATAAAGCGACCTAATGGAGTCAGAGGCACCATCAATTAATTAAATTTATGAAATGGCTGAGTAATATAACTCATTTATACTCAAATCTCTCACCCTGACAGCCGGCAGATTTATATAAGTCGTTTCTTATGGATCCCCATTATTATTTGGGTATGAAATGAAAATCAAGCGCTGATATTGTGAAGGATTCCGCTGTTTTAGGTGACGTGAATATAAATTAGCGAGATGTTTCAAATTCATAGAAATAATACGATGATACTCTGTGATAAAATTTAATAAGAATTATCTTGACTTAATTTGCTCTTGTATTAAATATAAAATAAAGTAAGCCTGCAAATCTATATATACATTTTTATATTACTACTCTTATTTTTAGATAATAGTAAATCTTAAGGCCCAGGACTGAGCTGGCTGGCTTCAATTAAGGAAGGCTTATACCCAGCTGTAAGGGGTTCCAACCACCATCTCAGGAACCCAAGCCAACCTCACCTGCACGTGGTACACCCTGTTATAACAGAGGAGGCTCTGGCGACCGGCTGATTGCGGTATAGCGCAGTCTAAATCGGCACGGCTAAATGTCCTGGTCGCCGACGGGCAGCAGCGTCGGCGGTGCGAAAAGCCGTGCCCTGCGATCTCCAACTCGCATGCCCAGCGTGGAGATTACGGGCATCCCCTTTTGGGGGAGGCCTATGTCCAGCAGTGGACTAAGTTAGTCTGATGATGATGATGATACCCAGCAGTGAACTTTCAAAAACAGATGAATGGATGCGTAAGAAAATAATTTCACATTTTCATCATCATCATTATCAGCCTACTCCCGTCCACTGCTGGACATAGGCCTCGCCATAAGCACGCCACTAAGCTCGATCTTCAGCTCTTCGCATCTAACCACTGCCAGCCACTTTGCGTATATCGTCACTCCACCTAGTTGGAAGGCGTCTTACGCTACGTTTGCCAACTCACGGTCTTCACTCCAGAACACGTCTGGTCCAGCGTCTATGGGTTCTGCGACAGTTCTACTATAGTAAATAAAATGTTCCAAATCAGTTTAAACTGAATGACACAAAAAAAAACATAAAACGGTATCAAAGATGCAGTTAGTTCTCACGCTACAGAGACACTGCAGGCGAACTATGCAACATTGTTACCAGTGAAACACTTTATGACTATTCTAAAGCTGATGATACAATAATATTACGATCCCACATAATATGTTGTCACTGTAATCTATTATTCGGTACATTTCTGTCCACACTAACCTTTTAATATTCCGACGAATGGAGCGTTATCTGAAATAAAAAATATCTGTTAGTTATATACTTTATTAAATATAATATTTAAAGAATTGCCAAGTTGTTTAAATTGTTCCTTATTTACTAAGGTACTGGTTATTATGAAATGCACTCATTCTGACATCTACATATAAACCGGGCTAATGATACTAACAATTACGATACCTGTCTTCAATTGAATACTAACTGATAATCGTATTATTATCTTTCAATAAGAGAGTACTGACGCCTTGTTGATCGATTGGTTGCCAGGGCGACCGCTGAGTGAAAGGTCCTTTTTTCCTTCTCAATTTCCATTTCCCCGGAGGGGTAGGCCAAGAAGTGAAGTACATTCCCACGATTCACACGTTATAATACGCGTTCAACCATAGAATAGGTGACGAACCTATTTCCGTACACCGCCCACAAATCCAAACTTAAAAATACTACTATGAGCTTCAAAATAGAAAAATCTGCATAATATCAATTGTTTTTTCTGTATACTTAATTTACCTCTTATCTAAAATGCACCCGGTCGTATGTACGAAAAATAAGGTTCATGATATCATGCTCGTGTAACGATACTCCCTTATTCGAATCCCCACACAGATGTTATAGGTTTACATCATTAGGCAACATGCCATACAGCGTTATCTCAACTAATTACAGTGAATTCGAAAGTTAATGAGGGGAGTTCACTGCCAAATGATTATCGTCCGAGTCTTTTTTAAAGTTATTCAAAATTAAACCACCCTTAATGTTAATATTTTAGAAAAACTAACAAAACCGCAGTGAATTCCCACATTTCGTTAAAGAGAATCGTGAAATTTTATTTCCGACTTTATGGCCGTCAGATTTTATAATAAACTAGCGGGCCCGGCAGACGTCGTCCTGTCCGGAAAACCAGTGCCACGTTCAATATATTTTAAGGTTAACATTTAAAATTTTTATATTTTGCTATTCCATAATTACCCATCACGTATCTACATTTGAGTCATCAGTTTAGATATCTCACCGACAGTAGCGCCACCGACCGGAACCAATTGTGTTTCCAAACCACTCAGGAACCCATTGAAATATACACACAAAATTTCATTCAAATCGGTCCAGTCGTTAAGAATGAGTTAGGTGATAAACACACGTACAGAAGAAGTATATACTATATTAAGATAATATCATAATAATACCTTAATACAAATTAACACAACCATCTGATCCCAAATTAGGCCTTAACCAGAGATCCGACGAACCTTATGTACATAATTCTACACTAAAACAGAATATCTATTTAAGCTCACGAATCTTGACCAAATAGGTCAAGTTCTGACTGATGAGGAAGTAAAAAGTCTCCGAAACCGACGTGCATATATAAAGAGAGTGATAAATTTGGAAGAAACACGACAGGTCTACGAGGACGGAGATGTTTGGCACTGCATGCTCTCAGCCTTCCCCAAACGGATCTAGTGTGAATATATGTATGTATTACATAAGTTCTATGCTAGTTGTGTCTCTATAAAGCAGCCCCGTAACTTACCATTAACAACAAACTTACTAGTGTCTTACTTCAATACAATCTCACCAATATGTACCTATTAACTATAAAAGTATTATCAGACACGCTCCAGATGTATCGCCAGTGATACGAGGCCACCAATAAGCATTAGCGCGTATTCAAGAGCGCAAACGAGACGCTCCACGGTCCAACGAACAACGAACGATTGTCTGTGGGTAAAACGTATACCATGAAAAGAAATACACTCGCAACGTATGGTTATACTTTATGTATAGAAAAGTTATATAAATAGATCTTAAGTTAAATAAATACGTAGATAGATTATAACAAATAAAATAAATAGACGTAACTGGTGAAACGTGGGAGTGTGCTACACTCCTCTGCCTAAATCTTCGGAGATTACAGGCCTGATATGACGTTTAAATATAATACTACTGGTTGACAGGGATGTTCACAGTTTCCAAAACCGGGATTCGTTTCAGAAAAGAATTATGAATGCAGAAGAAGCATGTCAAGTCTATAAGTATGGAGATACTTGGTACTCAGCACTCTCTGCCTACACAGTAATAAACCTAGTGGGATATATTATAAAATATAAACTTTTAGTTTCTGCATGATGTGTGTATCTATGTATTTATGTATACATGTGTGTATGTAAGTACACACGTATGTGCGTATGATTGTATTTGTAGATACGGCAAACGATATGAAACCGTTCAAGCGTTGTTCACAATCGCAAATATAATGCTCGGACGTGTATTCAGCGTGTCGCCTCTATTATCATACGTTCATGCAATATGTATTCGCACAATATGATTAAAATTCCACTATGGAACATTTATATCGTTTCTCTCACACAATCGCATAAAAATTGGTTAAAATAATTATTGTAAATGTTTTCCTATTTAATATTTTCTTAATGCGTCCAATACTCAAAAGAGCTTTGAGTAACCTAGATTTGGAAATGATCCTAGAAGTACTTAGATAATTACAGAAACACGTTAGGTTTATAAGGCTGGAGATATTTGCCATTCGGTGCTCTCGGCCTACCCCGTAAGAAACATGATGTTACGATATAATAATAGTAGCAGTAGAACTTAAATGATGATATAAAAAACGCAAAAATTCTTATGAAACTCGTATAAAATTTTATTGATAAACAATAGTCGATATTGACAATTCCATTCCATTCAAAATTTGTACACACAGTGATTTCCACAAATCCAATATGTATCAGAGATTTAAATCACAAAAGGTAACTTGCACAGAATGGAAATTGGTAATAGTGCGAAATATTGTTACACCTCAGTTGTGTAAATCCCACATATCCATAATGTAACACGTCGGGGCGCCCAACAGAGTTGTTACACTCGAAGAATAGATCGTTCACGATTATCACACAATGTTGTATACCACTCATATGGCAACTGCTGTTTGGAATTCCCTTTCGTTTCCATATAACGACATCGTGCTGATACTTGGTACAGATAAAAAATAATGAGTCTGTCACTATTGTACCACAGGCTGCACTACATTATTTCTATTTTTTTAATGGCAACACTTTCCATTCTTCTTATTAATTCGGATTAAAAATAGTTGCGCCTAAATTATTTCACGTTCTTGTGGTCTTTATGGCAACACCGTGTAATAGAATTCTATTCTACTTTTTAATCCGAACTATGAAAACTCTTTCGTTTATGCTCTTAGGTACTTAGGTACTTTACAATGCAATGTCAGTGAAAATATAATGGTCTCTCAATCATACCTATCACTTTCATTACGTAATCACTACAACTATGATAAATGAGTATATGACTTGATTGAAAATATTGACGCCATATTAATTATTCATCATCATTACTGTTAATAATTAGACTTATTGTTTACAAAAAACAAACACGAATATATCCGAATTGAAAGTCTGACATCGTAAGTAAAGGAATATTTATTAAGGTAAATTAAAAGTCACTATACAATGTGACTACAAATAATCATTTGGAACAGATCCAAAATAAACTAAAAACGTGACTAAATACTGACAAATACCTAATCCATGTTCAAACGGATCAAATATTTAAGTCTACGTGTAATCTATACAAAACCAAATACATTACATTAACATAAAACTGCATGCATAAAGTAGCAAAGATCGGAAAGTGAGATCTTTGACCGCATTAGCAGCGAATAACCACCGACGCGATTATGCCCTTCCCAAGTCACGTTAATAGGGAAAGGATTATGTGGGACAGGGGTATACAGAGATGGGATCTCAGTTGGGTAAGCCCACGATGCTGAGCAAGTAAAAAACGGTAATATATTACAAAAAGTCCAGACCATTAATTCATTAAATTTGGAGAAGTTGGATTACTACTCACAACCGTCACCTCCTCTCAACATTACTCAGATGTGTTCGGGTACAGTTTTCTAGATCATAAGGCATTGAGCCACCTTGTATAGGCCATTTTAACGTTTAGACAATTAATGTTGAGTAAATATATTACGTATTTCAACACAAACCCAGTAAACGGGTAACGCGTTACCTCACAGTGAGTGGTCAAAGCTTTTACTACTGTAATATGGATTCGAGTTACATTGGGACGGAGTTTAATTTATTTTAAACCGCTTTAGCAGAATATTGAAGACCTATACAGCCATCTAACGTCCTAAATTGAGCAGGAATTGTATAACTGTGAAATACGATGCGGTGGTATGGGATAGATTGATGAGAATTAACAGTTCCAAATCGATTTAATGATTCAAATATCGAACGGAATTTTAGTAGATCCATTGTGTGAAATAATTTTGATCGAATCGTATTCGCCAGTGAATGTGAAAGTAAAAAGGCGTCAAAGGTCACGGAGAGGATTTTGATGATGTCGTCCCCAAGTCGCGCTAATAGAACACGGATTATATGGGTCAGGATTACGCCGGGCCGGAGTTTCATTTAGCTTAAAGCGCTCTAGCGGAAAAGTGGTGGACCCGCGAAGTCGGATACTGTACTTTCACACCATGCTAATTACATTCACCTAATTTAAATAGGTATGAAATGTGTGCTCTAGGTCTGTTCGAATTTATATGAATTGTACTTAAGAAAATAATAGATACAACACTTTAATTATTCTCAAATACATGTACAATCTATCGGTCTATTTCAGAGTAGACCGGAGTAGACCACTGCACGCTCAATAGGGTACATCTTAGATGGCAATTCTATATACTGAGTTTTCAATTTCTCGTGACTCTTGGATGGTAAATTTATTACATAGGCACTGGAATCATCTCCAGTCACTCCTTAACTTTGAATTTGGCAACCAAATTTTGAGGATACGAGACGATATCTAAATTTAGCTCAATTTGAAAACCGTGGTCTTCCAGAATTAATTCAGTTTGTATTGACCACGGAAATAAAGGCAGTGCCGTCTCCCTACAATTTGCTTCAGAATGTTAATGCCACCCATGTTATATTTTCTTTGCATCCCGCTCTTTTCGAGACTATTTCTTTCTTTAGTGGAAAAAAACTTACAGAATAAAGGTTTTTTTAGGATAACTTTTTTTCCCATTTATCTTAAGCTTCGGAAAATTAAATCATTGTAAGTAAAGTCTGCCCTATATATCAAGAAGTATAAAGAAGATGTTTTTGCTGATGCTACCATTCCTTATTACAAGGAATTATAGAAGTAATACTGCGTGTAGTGCTCAATTCTTTATATAACAGATTTTTCACTTTATTTCACCTTAAATTATTACATCTACATCGATATTATAAAGACAATAATTTATAAGAACAATGATGATGCCAGCATGCCATTATGTTTTCTTTTAACATTGACTGTGTCCTAAACAAAGTTTTATTTTTTTTAAAGTATAGGTGAGATTTTAATAATAAAATAGGTGAGAATTGCTTTATTAACTTTTCATGACGCCCTCGTTACTGGCGCCTCAACTGCAAAAGAATTTATAGGTACTATATTTATGATAATAATAATCCACTTATGATCGAAATTCGACCGGTATTCATTAAATTTAAAATTCGAGCATTATTGAGGTTCCACGTCAAGAAATATGATCCCAAACATCTCTACTAGGTGCCACCATTTGACAGCAGACCATTATGTATCTGATATTGAGAGTATGAATATGAACAATGAATAGTATATTTTATTATATTTCATATATTTTAACTCATATAATACAAAGGTTTAAGGTTTCTGCCTTCCTATAAAATGCAGTAACTTGACTGCCTCGTTGGCCTACCTCTCGGGGATCATAGGCGTGACGTCACGCTGTTAACAACTACATCGCCCACTATCTATCCACAGTATTATCAAAGCGCGTTCAATGGTATGAATACATATTATACAATGATATTAATACATAGAAAACCATAGAACTGTCACACGAACTGTCAAACGTAACGAATGTAACGAATTACTATAAGAATTATAAACACATCCATCCCGCTATTCCATAATGCAGTTAGCGCAAATTGCATCCTGCAAACGTCTTGCAACTATACACATCGCAGGAAAATGTCACGCCGATGGTTCTTAGAAACACATCGCCTGGACTCGGATTTACTTTGTAACAATTTCATTTCATGACGGCGCATCGAACTACCTTAATACAAGGGCACAAGACTCAAAATTGATTGCTTTTCGTTTACTGCTCTATCTACTGCACCCGTCCATAGTAACATACCGTTACAAACGGCCCTGATCCATGCTTAGAAGTAGCTGTAGATACAGATAGTGACACAAAAATAATTGTTTTTTTAATGGCCAGTTATAAAACACAAATATATAAACACATAACGTACAACTTTTACAAGACCTAACCAATATGACTACGCCGCTTTCATCGATTTCATTTACAGTTTATTTATTGTAGGTAGTTAATAGACATATTGTAATAAACGACTACAAAAATATGAAACTATATAAAATAATATTAATAATATAATTTTGACCTGTTCATCTACAGTCGGGAGCTGGAAATGTTGTGTAATCAGCATTACACGTATTTTTTTTTTTTAACGTAGTGTAGGACGCCCTCCAGCTAGGTGGAATGACGATATCCACAAAGTGGCTGGCAGTGGTTGGAAGCGAAGAGCTGAAGATCGAGTTCAGTGGTGTGCCATTGGAGAGGCCTATGTCTTGCAGTGAACGGGAGTAGGCTGATGATGATGATGATGATGATGATGATGATGATGATGATGATGATGATGATGATGATGATGATGATGAAGGAATTCGAATTAAAGCATTTGAATATGAGCAATATCCTACAATAATCTAAAAATATTTTCCAGTTTCTTTTTTAATGTCTCTCAGTACATTTTAACTGTTACCCAGCCTGTTATTAAAATATGTTAAGCATAAAACTACCAGTGAATTTCTATTAAGAGTTTTTAAATATTTCTCATTACTTTCAAATCCAAATACATGATGACACAATCGTTAAAGCAGGGAGAACATAAATTTAAAACAAAGATAGCAGAAATGCAGAATGCAGAATTGTGTTGTATAAAAAATATGTTAAAGAAATAGAGTCTACATAGTGACTTAATCGATCCATTATAATTCCACTATTGGAATATGGGTCTCCTCTCATATTGAGAGGGTTAAGGCCATAGTCTGCCACACTTCGGGATGATCCAATACAAGTAAGTATTGGATACTTTTCTTTCGTTGCCAAGTAATTTTAGTAACAAATGAACTCATTCAAGACCTACTTGGTATCGGAAGAAAAGTACTTGTACTTGTATCGATTGGAAGTGTGACGAAGTGTCTTTATATTTGTGTCTGTCATATCTGTAAAATGTAACCCACTTGTAGAATGGGAAGACATGAAAATAATTTATGAAATAAATTGTCTCCTACATATTTAGAGCAAAAAAAAAGGTTGACAGAGGAATGCAGAACACTCCCATGTATCTAATATACAATTGTTAAAAAAGTACTGATATGAGTATGTATTGATACTTTAAGAGTATTTAAATGAGTAGTATTGAATGGCAATTTGAGTACTACTCATGAGTAGGTATAGATACTTTGGCGGTATTGGAACATCCCTAGCCACGCTGGCCTAGTGCGGTTTGGCAGACTTCACACACCTTAGAAATTTTTTTTTTTAATGAATTCTAAGGTATATAGGTTTCCTGACGATGTTTTCCTTCACCGTTAGCGAGTGATATTTAAACTTAAAACGCACTTTTGTAAAGAGGTGCGCGCCATGGATTTGAACCCAGGATCTCCGGAGTGAGAGGCTGAATTCTTAACCACTAGGCTAACATTGCAATACACATAGCGACTTAGCAAATAAAAAGACTAACTCATAAATAAGATAAACTATGTTAAACAAAAAAAAAGCTAACATCTCATCTATAATCCCCAAAGGGTTAGACAGAGGAGGGTAGTACACTCCCACGCTTCGCCAGTTACATGTAAGTCCCATGGAATAGGTGGTGAGCCTATTGCCATACACCGAGCTCAGATCCAGATGCTGTGTCCATACTAAACTATGCAATATTGAATATTACTAAAAGCTAAATAAACACAAATATCCATACATTATTATTCATGATTTGATAGATAGCTTTTACATCCTGTCGGCCACCTGTTGTCTACTTATTCTGTTTTGGACTCCAGCGCCAAGCAGGCAACAGGTCGTCTAAAATCTCATCTAGTACTTGTTTAAAATAAAATAAGATGGACCAAAAGTGTTGTGGGTAACTACTATTCAATAAAAAATAGTACATATCACAATAATATTACAAGATATAAACTACTGCGTAAATATGAAAATAAAAGCTATCCAAATTAATCAGATGAATCAGGCCTTCCCAATTGAAATGAGAGCATTTCGAGCAGATAACTACATCATATCTTAATTTGACTACTTTTAGCATAGCATGTTGTGGTCTATTATAAGCAAACAACGCAAAATCATATTACTCACTAAAGATACATTGTTCATAGAGGATTTGTTTTAGAAACCATTCACACATTGTTCACGCTAAAAATTAATTCTAAATGTCAAACTTAAACAATTATTGATTAATCATGAGGAACTCATAATTGTGTGTTGACTGTTAGCTAAATTGAGTTATATCGTCTTTCTATGTGTAGTGAGGTGGCAAAATCTAATCCTTAGCATTGTAGTTATTATGTTAGCTATGGCAAATAAAAATTTGAGTTTAAATTATCCTAATTGTTTTAATAATTACATAATAGTATATCAAAGAAAATGGGCACATTTTTTGATGATAAATATTTAAGTAAATGATATGAACTTGAAAACTGAGTTAAAAATTTTGGATGGCATTAAATTTCATTCCCTTGGCCTTGATTGCAGATATCTAAAATGACCGCCAAAACACGTAGTTGATGTTTGGGTCCTATGAATGCGAGTGTGATTATTCGTCATTATTGTCGTTGTTTCCAAAACCTTTGAAATATATTATCATTAGCGTGTATATATATATATGCGTGTTTATATATATTTATCTATAGGAAGGAATGATAAAATTACTAACTTTTCCCTTAAAAAGATGCCTATTGTGGTACATAGCGTTCCTGTAAGACAGCGTACGCACTTCATCTTTGAGCATTTCCTCGTGGATACCAAAATGAGCGTACGAGTCGAAATAGTAGTCTCTCGACGTCATTTCTTCCGCAGGAACCGGCTTGCTCGGTCCTACAACATTTATATCATGCAAAGTTACATTCCATGTAACAAAAGAACACGTTTTCTCAACACCAAGCGCCGGCATTTTTAACAATGCCATTCGTAACACTCACCATTTTCGATGCACAGCACGGGCGCCACCGACGGAGCTTCGATTCCGCAATCCATGCTTTCCATTTTACAGCAACAGAGGGTTAGCAGAACAAGAAAAATGATAAATTAAACACTATATAACCTGTAACCCAACTATGGAGTTCGGAACGCCGAAACTAATTTCCAGACAAATACTACTCCTAACAGTGATATTAAAAACTTACGTTATAGCTGTTAATAAGCCTTAAATGTGTCTACTAGGAAGAAAATACCACAATGTGCAATAACTTGCACAAAATGTTCAAGTACGCTTAATTATTTGATTTTTCCGTACGTAACGTGAAAATCGAAACTAATCGAAACGAGCAGTCGCCATATATATCACCGCTACACATATTATCTATGGTCATAGTTAGTTCTACAGATAAAAAGAGACGTGCTCAAGGCGCCCGATAGAAGTGATAGCACTATTATTTTAGGTTGAATTAACTAATATTGAAATTGTTTAACTTGAGAAAAACTTGGGTTATTACTTAAATTTTTTGTATATTAATATGATAATGTAAGGAAAGGTTAATTATTAATAAGATATTTTATTGATGATTAAATATATTTTATTCTTAGTTACAATTCTTGATTATGTATATTAGAATTTTGTGTATGTACATTATTTAATCCTACAAAAGTAACAATTGGCATAAGGTACGTATATTATGCAACGAAATGTTTACAATGTATGTCAAATAAAAATGCGCGAGAAATATCGGAACTGCAATGGCAAAATACAGGTAATAAACAAAAAGTATAAACAAGCGCTTAATACAACAATTTAATACGCAAAGTACACTTTTAATTTCCAACATGGTATAGCTTTAATAGCCATTTTGAATATCATATTTAAAAACCTTTTTTATTCTATTGAAATTAAAGTCTTTTATTGCTTTGTTGCTAAATTGCTAATCTCTGAAAGCTTTAAAACGATTGGTTTGTAATTTTGACAATTTAACAAAAACCTTTACGAATTTTTATTTTTAATTATTAATTAATTACTAAAAAAGGAACGGGCTGTAGGATATATTTACTTAATTTTAGTATAGGAAAACTTTTATGATACTTACGAGAAAAAGAATTTTATCTGTTCCTTATTCCAAACATCAGTGAATACCGTGAGCAAAAACAAATAATAGAAATAAACCGTTGCTACCGGGTGTTTGCTTATCTATCTGTACGAATATTTTATTATGTTGACAGTGCACCTATGGTAGTACAGAAATTATCTTATATGCGCGATTAGTTTAAACAGTTTCCGCAGAAAATAACAGTTCATAAATTCACCGCAATAGCCCTTGTAAGCAAAACGAATATGATGTGAATTTAGCAGTACTAAACCTAGACTGTTTACATAATCCTAATCGATTTGGTAATTGGTAATAATCTGTGACGTTTAATTACCTCTATTGCGATAGTAGCGCCACCTTAATTAAACGTTCTATAGAACATGTATCTATGGCAGTCGTTCTTACCCCGCGGCGGTTGTTTCGCCGCATGGATATGAGTCTACGGGCCTCGAGGGTTTCCTCTTTATCCGGGCAGTCTCGGGGGGTCAACTGCCCCCCCGGTGATCTCTCTCCATCGTTGGACGTTGCGTGGTGTGCGATCGTCACTCGCCGACCATTGTTTCTGTAGAACACTATCGATACGCGAGGATAACTCTGCTTACCTCTCCACGACAGTACCAAATGATTACATTTTTTTTGCTAGGTTGCACATGTGATGATAATACAGCCGCCTCATTCAGTATTAGTGCTTAGAAAAAAATTATTTACGATATCATTATAATTTTTTTGCTAAGTATTTATTTGGATTATATTGCAACATTGATATAATATGAACAGAAATTTAATTTCGTATTCCAACCTATTTATTTTAAGTGTTAATTCGGTCTTAGAATTATTTTTACTAGTTATAATTGATTTCACATATTTGTTTACTCTTCATTAATTATTTCTATGATTTTATTGTTGATTTGTTGGTTTGTAAGATAGTTACTTATTGATCTTCATTTATTACTAAAATCGTTAGATGTTTCTGTCTTTTCCATTTCCGGACTAATTTAAAATATGGCACTAAACCCTTTCTGCTTTTCAATACTCAATATATTTTGTAAAAGAATTTTATTTATGTATTATATTAAAATTAGTATGGCCTTTACCCTCTTAATATGAGAGGAGACCCACATTCCAACAGTGGAATGATAAATGGGTCATTTGTTTTTTTTTTTTTATTAAAATTAGGATATAAGGGCTTACTAACACCATTATAAAAGCCTAAATTAACCTCAACTGCCTGCGGTACACCTTGCTATACAATAGGCGAGGCCCTGGCGACCCGCTGATCTTAGTACAATGCAATCTGCCTAGT
>DWMG01002025.1:0-13962 GCA_018244855.1 Elbella merops | reverse complement strand
ATTTTTCTTATAAGTAATATCCTACACAAAGAAGTAAATTAATCACTAATAAAAATAGAAAATTTTAATTTCATTCCTCAATTTGATATTAGTTTTAATGCAAATACATTGAAAATATGAAAAAAATAATTTTAGATAAAAACATGAGTTATTTCTTTACCCAGGCTCAACACCTGGGCTTGACCTAGACTGCTTGGATCTAAGCCATGAACTCACTTTGATATTTCAATAAATATTCAATAGTCATGAATTTTTTATTATACTGTGAGATTGTGGCAAAATCTAATATAGGATTAAACTTTGTTAGAGGCCTAATATTTATGCCATGATACATCAAGAATATGTTGGGACAGGTTAAAGAGTATGTTTTTATGCCCTTAACAAGGTGGATAGTAGTGACTGGGAATATCAATGAAAGGCTGAGTGGACTGTCAATGTGCAATGGTCACTGCAGTACATATCTATTTACATCAAATCACAGATATTTGAAATTGGTTGCAGATGTGTTGCAATTCCTAAGTATTTATTGAAAATATCCAACAACTTTAAAGTTGATGTACATTAGCAAATATGTAAGATGGTACCATACAGATTTAATAAGAGCTGCATTAGTTAATCAATTACAATGACTGCTCATATACATTGAAGAGAACAAATCAATGATTTCCCAAGAATATCAGTAGATCAATGTAATCATGCTTCCTTCATCATACTTGGTGCCAAGAGATATAAGGTAAGTAGAAGGAAAAATCTACATGGTATATTCTGTAGGATACTGGAGATAAAACAGTGCATGGCATGGAATATGCAAAAATAGGAAGAGTTGCATAACATCAGCCTTAAAGGCAGTGTTCGAGATTATCATGGATAAATATTTTCTTTGATAATTATCATCTAGGCAGGCAATCATCATCTTTCATCATACATTCATCTACGGCATTTACATAAACAATCAATTTTTTCTCTTAATTAAATAGTGATAAACAAAACAACACAAATACTAATTTCAGAAAATATCCACTATTCAATTTGCTTGTTGATAAACATATTGATGTTTGTAACGGTTTTTAGGTTATTTCTTTTTAAGTTGACAGTTGCATTATGCTACGGGCACATTCTCATGATTTGTTGGCCTTAAAATGCTGGAATATGCGCAGAAACGGTAAATCACATTCGGATACCCATTAAACCGATATTTTATTATTATCAAGATAATTATCGAGGTATAATTATCAAGATCAATGATAATTATCACTTCAAACCCTGCCTACAGGTGTAGGTAGAAGAATATAATAGATTCCCATGCTTCACTTTACATATATACTTTCAACCATAGAATGGATGGTGAACCTAATGCCAAAAAGTAGGGCAGATCCAGACTCTGATCCATAGATCTTTCCACTAGAGCATGTACATTAGAAAATCCAATAATCCAATCCAAGACCTCTTGATGAGCAGTCGCTTTTACAACCACTAGAACAACACGGCAGTCAATCAGGAGGAGATACAGAAGTCTCCTACACTGACACATTTGTTTTAATAGAATCAAATGTTAGGGACTGAACCATCTAAACAGTTCCAAAATCAACAGTTAATCTAGATAACACAAATATTAAGGTGCACAAATACTAAATCATTGAAAACTAGTAACAAAATGTACTTATTTCAGATTTTTAGATTCATAGGCTACAGATTGACTACTATGTTATAAGTATATCTAGAAAGTATATTTACAAAGTATATCAAACTATCAGAAAGGTCATCCAATACGGCAAATGTGATTTTTTAACAAAGCTGGGTAATCTTAAAATTTCTTTATAGCTCTCAACACAAAAACCTTATATGTTACTACGAAATTCCAAGCACAGAAAAAAACTTAATGATGCTTCAAACATAGGTAATGTTTTAGAGATAAAATTACTTACACACTGACGGTCCATATGTTTCTGCACATTTCGGGCAATGGTATTTGTCTATATCATCCGAATTGTATATTTTTACATCGACACAACTGGAAATAAAACATAAACTATAAAACGTAGTTCAATAACATAGATATGCGACGACTCTCCATAACAAGCAATGTTGTATATATAGATGATATTAGCCTGACTGCTACTAGAATATGTAAAATACGGCCATCAATTATAAATACACACTTAATTATGGGAAATCATGGTGTTTTAAATCTGACAAAGAATAAAACAGTGTCGCACTTGTCAATAGATACCATGACGACTGGTGTTGTAAACAAATAATATAATGAAAAATTCCGTGTTTCACGCGTAACAACTAATATAACAACAAATCTAAGACATTGATGCCGTGTAACATGATAAATAAAACGAAACTCCTGTAAATATTCTAGAAAACATTCCCTATTAACATGATGGCCGAACAGCACAGTGCTGTCAAAGTAATATTATTTTTTCTCACACACAACGCAACTTTCACAATGAATTTTATACATTTTTCACTTTACCTCCCATGAAACCACTCGCGACAACAGTCGCATTCTATCATAAATTGCCCATTAATATAAGGTTGACCACACAAACAATAGGTTTCCTTCGATGACGCCATTTTGATGGCGAATAGACAAAATCGTTTTTTCTTCTCCACGTCGCTTTCATCGAGCAATAGATATTTATAAACAAAAATCCTGATTTAATTGAACATGGACAATTACCAACTATGAAAACATACGGAACTCATATTATCCGCATTTTATGCTATCTGTTAATAAAAAATATTAGAAACATAATTAGAAATCACTAGACAACCTCATAATAAGTACACCAAACGAAGAAAGTAAAAAATAAAAGACGAACGTCATTTACGAAATTATAAAGCAATAACATTATTTTGCTATTACTTTGTCGATAAAAAACGTTAATAAACATTAGTTAATTAAACATTTGGTAACGTTGCTACAGTTTGCGACAAAATGTTAACTATGGAATCCTTAATGACGCAGTACCATTAAATAACAGTTTAAATTTTTTTACAATTATTCGCAACATAATATTAAATCTTACATTTTAATACATACATACATATAAATTTTATTTTAAACATCCGAAACAGTGTCATTACGTCAGTGTTGGCGCCACTATCCAACACATGCGCCTGCATAATTAAAATAGCAATATTTTTCATACATAAAATAAGTCGATTCGATTAATTTTCACATCGATAACATAAAAAATTAATAAATGGGATATCGCGATGTTAAAACACTAAAAGTAAAATAATACGTATAGAAAATAACAACTATATTTGCCTGAAATGGCTTAAAGTTTATCAGCAATGTGAACTGTTTAAATGGATATTATTCCTGTGGAATGACGGCTATTGCTATTTGCAAAATGAATACAAAGAGGTTTTGCTGCTTTTATTTACACTTCATAAATGTATAATGCTTGTTATTGTCGAGAAATAAAATTAGTCAAAGCATATAAATGGTTACTAAGGTTTTTATTACTAATAACAAATTTTATTAATTCAATTATTGATATCCATAAAAAATTGCAATTCGAAGACGTTTTGTTCCATTAAACAATTAATACATATTTCCAGCGTTACATTTCTTTATTAATAAAAGACTTGAACACATCGGCGTTAACTTAGGGTATATCTACATATGATATGATCTTGTAATAAATTTATTACTGAGAACTTTCTTAATATAAGTATTTCGGTTACACTAGAGTAAATAAATTAGAGAATAATTATTTTCATGATAGTTTCGCTGTATTTTCTTTTGCCATCATGTGTCGTGTTGGGGCAGTTGAGATCACACATGAGATTTGGATTGGATACACACACTAAAACTCATTAGCTCAATCTTAAAACAAATTTCGCAGTAGATCAATGAGGCAGATATATCATCAATATAGTCTTAAAACTACGCCTTCTTGTTTCGCCATTAAACAAGATCTTGTTCTGTAATATTTTTGTGCTAAATACATATTAGTATTCTAAGAACCTATTTACATTAATATTGAGGCTACTAGGTACGATAACCATCACTCCGAGTCCCTTGCTTAAAAGTCAGGGAGTACTGAGTGAAAAATACCTCTGTCCTTACAGATCTCACCTGACGCAGGAACATATCAGTAGAAAATGCTATTATGAGCAAATGGTTTACGTGTTTATTTGTGTGTTACTTTCGGAGCGTGTATTGGTTTGGTAATATGAGACATAGTGTGTGTTATGTGTCGGCGATGCATTTACCATGAGGTTACGTACACATTCGCGCATTTTAACGTAACTTACCTACATCTGTCAACGTGCTGGGAATGGTCATTCAATTGTATGTCGGATTCCGTGTTCCCGTTTTTTAATATTATTCATGTTTGTTTATATAAAGGTTACGAAGATCTTGGGATAGCTGATAGATCTGATCCTATACTAGGTAGCTGTGCTGTCATAATAAGTAGAACAGCTTATAAACATACATATATAATCAAATATACATAGATAATGATACGCCCAGACCCAAAACAAACGATTGAGCCTATCAGATAAATATGTGTCCGGGAAGAGAATCGGATCAACTGTTGTATAGTAGGGTGCACCACAGGCAGGTGAAGTTTGAGCTCCTAAGATGGAGCGTGGAACTATTTACAAATTTGATACGAAAACTAGTTTTTTTTTATACAAATAAGTAAGACATGTTCATACTCAAAGTTCAAATGTCTTTATATTCGATGTCATAGAAATATGTAGATATGTACTGTAATTTGATTGACAAAGGGGTAGTTTAGTATTTGTAAACTTACTATCAAGGAAGAAAATAAAAAAAAAAAAACTCGTTGTATTAGATAAAATAAACAAAATAAAATTTTGAAAATAATTTCTAAAGTTTTTTAAATCTTTTAAGCCTTCGAAAATTTGTACTGTCTCTGTTGTATTATTATCTTGGTGTACAACAGAGAATATTTGTATTGTATTGTATATTCCTTATGCGTACTGATACCTCTAATAGGCTATAGTAATTTTATAATCTACGATTTTTTTTGTTTTTTTTTCATAACCACACGGTCCATTAAACTAGTAAAGTAGTTCTAGTAACCTTCAAGCTCTGACATAAATAGTAATTGTAAAACTTATTATTACTCATATATGTAGATGTATTTATATAAATCTGTGTGTCTGTCACAATCGTTAATAATTAAAAGTACATTCCACTCATTCACAGTTTGTTTATCATTCAACATTCTTTCATGGTAATTTAGATGGATGCAAGTACCGAGGGAGAGCAAGTCTCACCCTCCTTAATCGAATAAATAAGATACTGGCTGTCGGGAGGTCGAAAGTCTTTAAAACCAACGGTCATGTGTGAGGAGAGTAATATATACAGAAGCACGCCAGGACTCTAGGGATAGAGAGAGCTATTTGGTATTCAGTGCTCTTTGCTTAGTCCTTAAGAGACTAGGCGTGATGACATAATAGTAATAGATAATAATTATTTATTCATTCAATCATGAACTCATTTCACAGAGATGGGATTCTATTAGCCATGTATCTTAAAATCTTAACTGAAAGTAATTTCAAACGTAGACAAGGCAAGCACCAATACATTTATTGATGTACGTTAGTGTATCTTGTGTACCGATCGTTAAATTAGCCGCAAACAATAAAATTACCCGCCATGTTTTTATTGTACTTTAGTTACATACGTTTTTGCGCCAATCGAACAATAAAGTTATAAAATAAACTTTGATTTCCGGGTGAATTAACAATGCGATATGAATGTACTTTGTTGTAGACTGAGAAGGACGTACTATAAAATATTGTGACTCTGTGAGACAATGCAAAAGCGAAGTTTTTTCGCCATGGTCTATTTGTTTCAGGAATTACAGGCGAATCGTAGAAAACGAACACGGATAATGAATTGGGCGCCGTGTACAAATTAAACAAACCATTATCATAATTATCATACATTCTAGATTCGATACCTAGATCAGATACTACGTGGTTTTTCTAACTTGAAATTCCTTGTAGCTCGAAATGTGGGTTTGTGTCTTATGTATGGCTACAGACTCACCCCCTAGTCCATGATGCGTCATGTAACATAACTGGTTAATTAAAAGAGTGCAGGTACGAGGTACACTCCTTTGCCTACCGTTTCGGAGTAAAGCAGCCGTGATGTTATACTATTATATACATATAACAAAGCACGATACTTATTTTAAGTAATACAAGATTACACCAAAAACCTAAAGGCCATTTGGTGTATTGACTAAGAAACGATTTCATGAACGTAGAAATCGTACGCATAATATGTTCGAAACCGCTTAAGAGATAATCTAAATTCAAAATCATGATCACATTTCGAAAACACAAAATAAACAGTATACAGGTGTGGTATTAATGATTAACAGCTTGCAACGTAATTTACTACTGGCGGTGTACCGGAAGGTAGCGCATTGACCTCCACACATCTTTATAATTTTCATCAACATAATATATATAAACATATCACGAACATAATTATTAACATGTAGGTATAATATTTTTTCTCTACATCATTAACATACAGAAGATATTCAGATCTATGAACAGCTAGCAATAAGAGTTTTACATATACAGTGGCGTTTTAAAAAGGAACTCACAATACGCAGAACTCAAGTTCGTACTCGCCAGGAACGCGCTTTCCTTTCCGTCACCTAGCTCCGCGTGCTAATGGCTATCGTTCGCGCCTTCAACGCGTCCGTACCTCGCCAGTTCGTCACCACAGCGCGGTGTTTATTTATCTTCTCCGAGTTATACCTACGTTGTTATTTATAGAGAAAAAGTAACGTACCATTTTTTTAGTAGCAAAACCCGAAACGCTCGGAAACTATAAGTAGAAGCGATATAGGCAAAAGCTGCAAAATTTCCTTAGATTTTGGCTGTGAATAATATAAAATGATGTAAAAAGAAAGGTGTATGCAAAGAATGCCTGCTCAAACACTCGGTAGGAACTAGGTTCGTAGTTTGAACGTTCCGTGTCTCGTTATATCACATGTGGCGTGAGACTTATTGCATAAATATGACGGGCCGCTTTGCACAACATCTTTCACATGACCCAATGACAAACTCTGGCAGGTCCGGCGGTACTTTCGTGCCTCAAGTGATGTACAGCGTTTATCGATGTACCTACCTTATGTGCAATGCGTATTATGTTAAAACGAGTCTTTAATTATGTTAAGCTATTACATAGCTTTTATCGCGAACTTTGAGCGCGGCGACCGAATCCAGAAATTCCGTAACGAAAATAAAACCTACCCTACCGAGCGTTCGCTTAACGTGTATGTACCTATATGGTACGACTGTAGGAAGCTCGCACGGATCAATACGAGCTGATCCGAAATTGGACGAATATGTAAGCAGCTGTTTGTGAGAAGATATCAAGTCTCAAACTTATGTTTCTTATTTCAGTTACCATAAACCTATAGTTTCAATGATAAAAACTCCTGAATAACCTACATCTATTGAAAGATAATAAAAACATTTTAAACGATATTAACTTCTCATTTATTCAATAAAGGAAAAAAAATGTTTTCTTATCGGTCACCACGCTCCAAAAGTGTAACTTTAATTAATATCAAAGAAAAAACTTGAATTAACATCAATGAACAAAAAATAATGCATAAATAAATAAATAATATATTAGTTGAATAAGTTGATAATAAATGCTATCCAATAGCTTTACCGCGGCTGTCCCCGAGTGCCGCATTTTTATTTGATTTATACTCTTTATTTGTACACCAGTATTAAATAACATGTGTAAACATAAAAATTTCTAAATGCTAGGTATACAAGATGCTATGCATACGTATGTCTTATCGGTATCAGAGCGATCAGGTTATGAAAGCTACATAGAATGACGCCTTGAAACACGTGTTTTCTGTTCACTTGAATAAGTGGGTACTTAAAATATATCCACACATAAAAAGAAATTTTAAGGTGTGTAGGTCTCCTCAGAATGTTTTTCGTCACCTATAACGACAGTGATTTTCAGTCTCAACATTGGATATAATTTTGTTAAGGCAGTTCCGCCTGACAGGATTCGAATTTCAAATCTTTCGAATGGGAAACTGAAATCTAATATACTAAGCCATCTCTGTAGCAGCTATACTGTGATAACTGAAAGAAATTATAAAATATTTTTTTTAATTATTGCATCAATTGGCCGGACAAAAAATGCCTCTGTTATCAAAAGCCTTAGTCAAGTTCTTTAAAACTTTCATTTGTTGCACCAAAAAAAGAATTCATGTTTTTTTTTCTTTTTAGACTGTACTATATTCATAACGGAGTGATATTTGTTGCCTTTATGATGTTCATACGTTTGCTGCTCACTAATTCGTCCATTCGGGAGTTCGTGTACGACGCGATGAGATTGTTGCTGTCCCTCTGGAACGTGGTCTACTCGCACGTTTTGGTGCCACCGAGAGCGAAATAGCTATAGTTTTAAGTAGTAGAACATACATATACATGTTTATAGCTAGTGATTACTGACAATGTATTTTGATTGTAAACTTGTAACCAGGGTAAAGGAGAATTTATTTTGTAAGTATGCGAAAACAAGGATATTAGTGATATGTTTTCTGGACTGGCATTTGTACCACCTTAAGTGTCATTGTTGACAATATAAAAAATAACAGATCCGCTACCTAGAATGCTTCGTGTCATAGCACCTAAAAGACTATAGGTAGAGTACTTAAAAATTTATAAATAGATTCTGCGGATGAATGTCACATTTACAAGTTATAAAATCCTGGTAATTAAGTCGCTGTCTGATTTTGGTTTCATGTGTGCTTTGATTTAATGAATTATTAATCTAAATTGTTTGATATAATCTTGTTCCTAAAAAAAGTGATTCCATAGGTGCACTTTTCACCTTTGATGTTTTTATCATTCGATTGCTTTTGATTATCTGTTATTTCCAAAAATGTAAAATTGAGATGATGACATCTGCGGAGGATCGAGTGTTGTAGCACACCTGGTACGAGACGGCACCGGCTAGTGGTAAATAGGCCACTGGTTCGTGTGGTGCAACGATGTCCCACTTATGTCCAGCAGTGGAACGGAAGAGGCTGATATGATGATGATAATAAAAGTTGACAACTGTCAACGGATCATCATAAGATCTACTGTCGAATTATGCTATAGGTAAAAGCAGGCTAATTTGTGAAACACTATATATGTAACTAGTTTTAGCGATTCTCTTTTCAAATGAAGTATTTTTTTAAAAGCATATATCTGAACATTAAACATGGCAGAAAAATTTATAATTTTGTTTATAGAAGATTGTTTCTTTAAAATAAAAACTGGACATCTAATGCAACATAGCAGAATCGTACAGGGTGCTCGAAAGCATTAAGTTGTTTTATGCATTCTGAGAAGATTAATTAGTGTAGCCAAATATGTAACCCATCAAACAATTTTCAAAAAACTGCGTCTCTGTCGAATCATAATCATATGTAGTAATATATTTTGTATTACCTAAGATGTATCACATGAATTGATAACAATATTGAAAGGATAGGGCAATTATAATTATGTTTGTAAATAATGAAGCTTTAATAATAAAAATGTATTTATAAAATGTATTTGTTTTTGATAACCCCTAAAATTGTTAATATTTCAATCATTTGCGGATGCAATTTACAATGTTTAGTCTTATAAATATTGCCAGTACCGGATTCGTCGTTTTTTCGATACCTTGGTATCCTGGTATGGCATTAGGGGATGTAATCTTTTTCTATCCTGACACGGACGTTTTCAAGTTCATACACTTTTCGTCGAGATAGCGTACATTATTGTGACAGCCTATATAGAATCATAAATTTATAAAAAATGTTTTGTTAGTAATAATTTTATTATGCCAATAAATAAATTATCTTGTTTATAATTAAATATGTTGGCTGAAGCAAGTCCGCAAGTTTGGGTAAGTTTGACTACATTTATTTTATTCTGACAAGCTTATTTCGCAAGAAACTACTTTAGGTATTGCAACATTATCGTATTGAGCTATGATCATAAAATACACCATAATTAATAATATTTTAATTAAGCTTATATCTATTGACAAGTAATTACATTTCTACAGCTATAAGTTTGATATATGTAAATAAGGAAAAAGATGTATTTTATTGTCCGTATTTCTACTACCTATATTAGATTATTGTATATAAATAATAAAAAGTAAATAACATTTTTCAATGAATCATTAGACTACTATGATACATAAAAATGCCAAACAGAATCAAACTTTTAATTAATGTCGCCTATGTTTATTATCATATCAAGAATTAATGGCATGTATTGAATAGATGAATAATTATTCAAAAGCTGTGTTTTCTACAGATCAATATATGTAGTAACACTATCGGCGTAAACAAAAAGACATGCTATTAGACTTGACAGTTAGATTTATATTTACAACTAGCAACCCAAATTAATAAAAAGAACAAGGCTGAACCCATGAGTACATTTCTCTCAAAAGCATTGGAATTTAAGAAACTTAAAATGTCACATACCACGACTGACAAATCAGTCGAAATACCAAGGCGAAAAGGATGTCTTAGGATTTTATCGAAGGAACGGTCAAAATGTTTAACAAAGTTATCCAACGAGCTCTCAAGTTCCGTTTGAAGAAGAGTTATCCAACAAACATTTATGATTTGAACCGGGGCGCGGCCATTGCGGTCCGTAGGCCTTACAGCGACGAAGTAAAACGCGCGCAAGCGAGTAGTATCGCTTCGCCGGGACCCACTATATTCGACAAAATAATCTCAAAAGAGATCAAGGCGGATATTATTTACGAAGATGACTTGTGTTTAGCATTCAATGACATATCCCCACAAGCACCGGTACATTTTCTTGTGATACCGAAGCGAAGAATTCCTCGCTTGCAAGACGCAGAGGAGAGTGACAAAGAGGTGAGTTGGTTGTAATTTAGACTTTAAAATCACTGCTTCTAGGATCAAATTAATTAGACATTATAGCGAGATAGGGAAGTTTGAATAGAATTTGCCCTTGTTATGTGGTACGATTCTTTATGCCAACCTAATTTAACACGTTAAAGCTTATAGTGTAAGGTTGAAATTGTAATGCTTTACTTGTCAGATTTTAATTTGAAAACAGATTTTTTTTAGTAATACAGATTACAGATAAGTTTGTTGACTTTATTTTATTCCGTCAAGATATTGTGTCTTTGTGTTGTTTTTTGTTTGTTTATGATAATTTTACCGCTAAATTCCCATTCCTTAGTAAACTAAAAACGTTATGCAAGCAATTGTTTAAATTTATCAACAGTGACTGTCTGCTCGATATTATAAATGGCGGGAGAATTGAAGTACGTAACTTACGTACGTAAATTATAATTTTTATTTATTTACCAAGGGCTGTCTAAATAAATATTTATATCGACTCTCTCAAGGGATGATAAATGTTAAGATTGGTTTACACTATTGTACACCATAGCAGTCAGTCTATGTAATCTTTCTCTGCCGGTACACTTATCATTAATAACTTCCTGTCACAATATAATGTAGATACTGCAATAGATAATGACATTGCTTTGCAATGTATTACAAATATAAACTCTCCTTTGTTGGTAGAATGGTTGCAAGCACAGCTGCTATTATTATACTCTATTAGCATAGAGTGGTCCTTGCATCTATCACTATTAAGTATTATTGGGTTTGACTCCCTTGTTGGTCATGTTGCTTGCAAGTGCGACTGCCGATTGGGAGGTCCGGAGTTTGGTTCCCGGGTCGAATACTACAAAAAAAATTCTAATTTAGATTTTCTAGTAGTGGTTCGGAGCTTGGATATGTGCCCGATGCATGGCAATAGGCTCATCACCTATTCCGGACGTAAACATAACTGGTGAAACATGGCAGTGTTCTGCATTCCTCTGCCTACCTCTTCAGGGATTACAGGCGCGAACTTACGTTCTATTCACAAGTTCATGGTAGGACATACATATAACATAATACTAAATAGTGAATCATAGGACTATACTACAATGCTATGCCTATCCATTTAGGGAATTACAGGAGTAATGATATATTCCTTCACATGATTGTATGCTATTGTGTGCACATAAAATTATTAATTGTATGGTAAATTTAGTGTTTTTAATCTCCCTTGAATAAGGCACATTGTTATAAGATAACATAGTATTATCATAGGAATATCATAATATCCATTGCCCAACTGGTCATAACTATTGCAATAGACACTCAATGTACATTAGTAGCGATTAATTCAGTATTGCAGTGGTTCCAGTGATAAAAATGAACATTTCTAAGTATTTGTATTGTCTGATGAATATGGGTGGGGCCTCCCTATCGTAACACACACTCATCTGAAAAAATATTAGTATGTAGTATTAAAAATGGTTGTATTAGGATGGTCTAAAAATGAATTTTCATTGTACATCACAAACAAGTTAGGATGTTCATCTAAAAAATAACTGGATAAAATAATTGCAAGGGTTCACTCGGCCCACTTTTTTACTTTTAATTCTGTGTTCTTTATATTTTTTCTGTAGGTTCTAATTGCATAATCTTCATATTTTTAATGATTTCTATTTTGTGCCTTACATAAAATATATTTTTTTTATTTAATTTGTGCATATGTTTTACATATATTTTTTTTATTGTTCATGCATGAGATTTATACTTTATTTCCATTTATTATATTTCAATTTTTAAAATTGTTGGATATACCGTCTTGCTACTATGTCAGGATGAATTCAGCATTGTAAGGAATTACAATGTTTGAACCAAATATAGATGAAGAAGAATGTAAACAGAAGTGAAACACGGCACATTTTTCTGTGTATAATAAGCTCTGTGACATAGTTAAACATGTTTTATTCTACACTGTCACTTGTGGTGTTATTAATAATATTGATCATGTTCTTGTAGCTACTCGGCCATCTGATGCTAGTGGCAAGATCTTTGGGTTCAGAGAGGGCTCCAGGAGGCTGGCGGTTGGTCATTAACAATGGAAGGCATGGTGCTCAATCGGTGTATCATCTGCATTTGCACGTTTTGGGCGCCAGACAGATGGGCTGGCCTCCAGGTTAAGTATTAATAGTTGGATAGTAAAGTAAAATTTTGGTATGATTTCCTTAAATATTTAGCGCAGTTTAATTTCTACATTTAAACAAAATCATGCTGTAATCATACAGCATAGTTTTGGGTCATCTATATAAATAGTAAAAAATAGAAGTATTTAATTACGAATTATCTATTTGATTACAATGTTTCCCTATTTTCGACTTATGTATTTAAGGTTTTTAGTCTTTTTTCATTTTGACTAAAGACCTGGTTGAAATATGTTTACAATCGTATTCATTTCATGGCGTCCTATAAGTAAAACACTATTTCATGCGACCAACCCAAGGTTATCTCATTCATACAGTGCTGAAAGGAATTGTTCTCAATCAGACATATTGTTAGATAGAGTTCAGATGATAAGAACTGTGAGCTATTAAATATTTGTGTGATAAGTCACAATGATGTAATCCCCCTAATTGGTGATAATGGATATGATATTGTCGGTTATGTTGTGTCATTCAAAATACGACATTAAAAAAATGTCAAAAGACAAGTTATTTCCCTTTTGTACAATATGTTTCTAGTGTGCAATAATGCAATATATCACATGAATATATTCAAATTCTGTAGAACTGGTCTGGTCGGTCCGATCAGTTCTGTAGTATAGATAAATAATTTAGCTTCAATAACTACCTATGATGTTTAAATCTTATTATCTAAAAGCTTATACCTTAAAGTGAAAATACACACTTATATCTTATGTTATATGCACTTATACCTTGCTGTATTTTAACCGATTCCGTGCGGATGGCACCACAGTGGTGCCATGGACCGAGTGCCATCAAAGAGCGCCGCATTGAATCGGTTAATAATAATTTTTGCCACTTAATTGCAT
>DWMG01002024.1:0-13968 GCA_018244855.1 Elbella merops | reverse complement strand
AACACTAGAGTTTTAGTGCCATGGGTTCTATAGATCTGCACAAGACATACACATACACCCCCACAGAGAAGACCAGATCAGAAGATCTATCGGGAATTGAATTGTTAATCCTCATTAGGTAAGACTAATGTTATGATCATTGCCAAATTGGTCGTATAATATTTTTCAATCGCAATTATCATCATTGTCAACCTTTTTATCATTCCACTTGTAAGTAGGAGCTTCCTTTCAGATTCTTGGAGAGACTTAGAGAAATTACACCGTCACCGGGAGCGCTGGAGTAGGATTCTAATTTCCAATCCAGAAGACATTCTTCACTTTTCGATAGGATAAGTAAATGTGCCTGGAAGTGAAAATAGTTTGCGGTTAGGGGAATTAGTTTGTGCTATCATGACTCTATTTCATTCCTGCTGGGTTGTGATAGTGAGAGAAGCTAACAGACGAAACGTTGAAAATCTGTCTGCCAGGGTTGTCAACACTGTTGCATATATTGGATATAACGTCATTATCATATATTAACTCAATGCAGCTAATAAACGTCCAAAGGTCTGGGCAATATAAAAAAATTCATCCACAGATTGGTCAATTATCGTAAATGGAATTCCTAATTACATACATTTCATTGTTTACGCCAGACGTCTTTTACATAGTTCTATAAAAATTAATAATAGAATTTATCGAACATCAAAATATTTTTGAATTTGAACCTGACTAAGCACAGCTAAATTATTATTATTATCATGCTCATAGGTGTCTTTTTTCTTACCACCGTTTAAACTAAACTTGTATTTTATGCACAATTATGCTAATACGATTAAAAATAAAACGTAAAGCAACTTAAAGCAAATTTACATTTACTGTAACAATACACTTTACAGATAAATAGAACAAAGATATTGGAGGTAATTCGAAAAAAGACCAATCCACTTGCCCATTTCTCATTTCGTATCTTACGAAAATAAACCGTGAATCCGTGGGACGGCAGAATCGCAATCGTACTAATCCTCGCCAGCCGCCTATCGACATCTGAACATAAATCACCAGCCGCGTCACTAGGGCTGTTTAGCTTATCGGAAACGCTTAAATACGTTAAACGTCATTTTAAAGTCCAAGTTTCTGTCAAATATTACTTTCTTAGCTATATTTTACACGCCATCTAGGTACATGGTGTGTTTTGAATTGTATGGTCATCTAAATAATGGTTTTCGCTAATTATATAAAATTATTAATGATTCCTAATAGTGCAATTGGATGGATTCGTAAAGAAAATGTATTGTAGAAAAATCTATAAATTTTCTTTTGACAGCCCTAGCACATCAAAGGAACATTTAGTGAAAAAAGCAGTCCCCAGAGTAATTCGACTCGGCACTAATGACGTATTAGACCTTTCCGTGTTTTCACCATTTGTTTTATGGACTTTCGGCGATTAACGAGTGTTTATAATGGCGAAATTTCCCGTTTTCATTGCTTTTGTTGGAAAGTAGTAAATGAGATGTAGTCGATCGTACCTTTCACGCTGAATTATTACACAATCAATATTTTAATTTAGTTTACATTCTCGACCAGGATACACCGTTACCATCGCGACCGTACTATATATCGTTTCGGTGATAGGTGACTACGAAAGTTCGTTACGTAAGAAACATATATCTTACAAGGTTCTGTAGGTTAGGTTAGGAAATATATGTTTATCAATTTTGGGAATTCAACACGACCTTCCTATAATTATTTTTTGTAATTAAGTACTATTTAATTTTATCTCAAATTAACCCGGGATCATAAAAATGCTTTATATAACGGTACTTTATACAGTATTGATTTTCAATTTTAGTACAGGACATATGTATATGTAGCCAGAAAAATGATTCGTGGTGCAAGATGCTTTTGGAATTAGGCTCATGGGGGCATAAATGACTCGCGGGAAGACCATAAACTGAATCTTTAGAGCCCAAAAGTAAAGCAGAATGGAATGGGTTGAAGTAAACTTATACCAAAATGGTTGAACAAGGCTCACGATGATGTAAATTTTTTTTTGCTTTAATTTTTATGCCTGTGTTCACGGAAGGGGTAGGTGTAGGAGTGTAGTACACTTCCACGATCCAACTGTAAAATTCTACGTCCTACCATGGAATAGGCATTAAGCCTATTGCCATATTGTGTGTATAAATCCACATTTCGAGCTATTACTAGCAATCCTAACTTAGAAGAATACGATAGTGCTCCGTTCGGGAATCGAATCCATGACCTCTCGAACAGCAGTCGCGCTTGCAAGCACTACCAACGAAGCTGTCAAATAGGTGTCAAAGTAAAATTGTTTATTTATACATACAGATGGAAATATTACAAGATTTATGTATCGTAAGTACGTCGTATGCGACCTATAACGGTAACCGTTCAGCGGTAACCAAACAACCATTCATAAAATTAGTCCATTAATGAAAATGTGACCCGTAATGTTTCTGGGTAAAACCTATATATTTCCAGTTTATTCCATTAATGTAGAATGTTCTCTATCAAAGTATAAAGAGAAATACATTGTTTCAAAACAATGTGTATTTGTCTTTATAATTAACTGCCGTATAATATGTCAATACCGTTATCTTAAAGATAACCAACATCAGCGCACTAAAGATGTGGTCACGGCCAAGGTTTAATTGTTAACTGTCTTATTACATTTCTGAACATATCGCGTAATGACATGTTCCTTTTATCCGACATCTTTCAAAAGAAGATAGATATACCGAAAATATAAAAAATAGGTTACGCCGTATAACCAATTAACATATATATAATTATATTTATATATATGTTAATTAACCAATTAACCTAATTATAACCAATTAACCATATATATATATATATATATGTGTGTAAGTCATTCATTGAAAATTAAATTTGGTTTTTCCAGGAAAATTTGTAGTACAAGTAATGAAAATTATACCAAAACTTCTATCATTTTGGTTACAACTCTGTTAAAAAATCGAGCTCTAAATTTTTCACTAAAAAAGAACAACACGCTTCATATGAACTTCGAAACCCATGTAACACCTGAAATCGATTTCCAATATATCTTAAACCCAGTATACATATACTACCATCGTCAAATGTAGCACAGTCCTTACTTAGTATATTATATGTATTTGTTTTTACTTTTGATAAGTTCGTCTTATTTATTTCAATAGACTTGCTTCCTTTTTTGCCACTGCTTATACACATTTCAACCTCCGTATAAATATCGTTGACGTATTTCAACTGGTATCGCCCTGTTAAGTAGTTTAACTTTTACGCATATTGTTGAAGAGGTTTTTCTTTTTTTAATGTTCAAAAGGATTTCTACAAAAACAACATGGATTTAAGAGAAGTAAAGACTGGTTTTGATGATCTCTCGACGCCACTCCAACAACCAATAAAAGATATCATAAACAATGAAGGTTACACAAAGTATACCGTCAAAACACAACCAGTCAATTTGAATGGACATTTTTTGGGTTTAATAAGTGAAGTAGACATTAATGGCGAAACAGCTGAGGGAACGAAAGAAACGTCGTTGTTCATAAAAGTGGCTGTCACCCTAGAAAGGATCACAATAGCATCAATAGAAGACATATATTCCAGAGAACAATTCTTCTACAATGATCTTTCTAGAATGTTTTCCACATTGCAAGATGACGCTAAAGTTCCAGCACATGAACGGTTCAAAATTATGAAGACTTACGAATCTGGAGACAACAATATCATAATTATGGAAAATTTAGCTAAAAAAGGTTTCATAACGCACTCCAGAACGCAAGTCGTTAATATTACATTTGCCCGGCTATCAATCGTCGAAATTGCAAAATTTCATGCATTGTCTTTTGTTACCAAGAATAAAGTTCCAAATTATTTCCAAGACAAAATTAAAACGATTAAAAGTATTTACAAATTGGACGACGAATGGCGGCGCTTTATTGATAATATTCTCACTACAACAGCTGGAGTTTTGAAAGGGGAGACTAAAGCCAAAATAAAAGGTTATGCTGAAAGGTCTGCTCAGTTGTATAAGAAATATTTACAAGATACCGTGTCACCAAATGGTTGTGTTTGTCACGGAGATTACAAATTTCTTAATATTTTATTTAAAGAATTGGTAAGTTTTAAATTGTTCTGCACGTGAATCTAGAGCTTGAATCTCCTGTTCTTTTTAACAGCTGACAAATTCACAAACAAACACCTTCTTTTTTATCATTTTACCGTTTCAAATATAAGAAAGTTACAATAACGTAGTACATGTATGTAATAAATACAGAAGAAGCACGTCCGGCGTAATAAAGATTTTGGTGCTTATGTTTTAAAAGTAATCCAAATCCATTGTGTCACACATAGTTTCATGATTCCATTTTCAGTAGTTAAGGTAGCGTGATGATGGATTCAGCCAGGATATTTTTATACTTTTATAAATATAATATAAAAGTAATATGGGGTGTAAGGGGTTCCAACCACCATCTCAGGAGCCCAAGACAACCTCACCTGAACGTGGTGCACCCTGCTATAACAGACGAGGCTCTGGGGACCGGCTGATTGCGGTATAGCGCAGCCTAAATATGCATGGCTAAATGCCCTGGCCGCCGACGGGCAGCAGCGTCGGCGGTGCGAAAAGCTGTGTCCTGCGATCCCCAACCCGCATGCCCAGCGTGGAGATTACGGGAATATACCCCCTTTTGGGGAGGCCTATGTCCAGCAGTGGACTGAAATAGGCTGATGATGATTATGATAAACTATACAGGTTAGAGATAGAGATTAAAAGAGAAAATAGCTTTAAATATGGGCAAAGCTTTGACCTTAGGTGACGATATTTGCCATTCAACTCCTACCGGGAACCGTGTTGAGGAACTTTTTTCTAATAGGTTTATAATGTAGTTGCGATGACCCTTACAGTAGACTTATTTTTTTTTATTATTAGAGGAGAACCATATCTAATAGTGAGTTTACTTGGTTTAGGAGATTATTGATAATTTAATTTTTTCTAAGAAAAATTTACTTAATGTAAAAAAATAGTTATTTAACCAATTTGTTATTTTCCAGGACGGAGAAGTATCGCAGATAATGCCGATCGATTATCAATTAATGTACTTCGGAAATCCAGTGGACGACATCTTGTTCTTTATATTCACGTCGACCGACCAGAAGTTCAGACGACAACACTTGAACTATTTAAAGGAGCTGTATTTCGAAAGTTTCGCCAAGTTCTTGAGATACTTCGACATGGACGTGAACTCAACTTACTCGCGGGAGGAATTCGAGAAGGATTATCAGGAACGGTTTGAGTTGGGTTTGGTGTTCGGTATATACGTGGCTGTGTTCACGTTCGCGCACGTTGAGGAGGGTTTCGATCCGCAAAAGCTGTCTCTGTCAGAGCTGCCGCTGATCCCGGACGAATTATACGAGGATCGTGTCAGGGGTATCGTTGAAGATTATATTGAATGGGGATATTTGTGAGCGTGTCGAGTTGATAATTGGTTAAATGGTAAACGACACGTAATCTTTTTGTTGCATCTAATTTCATTTGGAACCGGAAATCCTGTTTTATATTCATTAATACTTTGCGTTTTCGACTTTTTAAGTATATAATTTTTTTTTTCATAAATAATTTTATAAACTGTGAAAAATTTCGCAAAAGTTCAAAAAAGTTTTTTTATTGTGAGATGAACTGTGATGATAGGAAAACACCGTTTACGATTTAATTGAAAAATTTTCTCAGATAAAAAGTAATGTTTATGAACTAGTACCATAATAACGAGTATAATTCGATGTTTAATTTGATGTCACGACGAAGCTATCAGTAAATATTTCTACATATGAATAACAACTTGAGATAAAGGATTTGACTTAAAAGAGCTTTTATTTGGCGAATAACTTATTGTTCATTCCCACGCTTTTGCTTACCAGTAGCGTAGGGAGACGCTATAAATTTGACTTAGGAAAGACACTGTTTGTTATTGCCAGATGTGGCTTAATAAGTCTGCAATCATTTCTTGTAAAACCCAGACAGGCACGCTTGTCTATTAATGCACCAACGTAGAGTCAAGGAACAGACTTAGAAAACGATGAAACGGACAAAAATATTCTTATAAATCTCATTACGACTTCTTAAACATTTACAATAAGAATTATCGAATTAGATTTTTTAATCCTTTACAATAACAACACTTTTTTAAATAAAAAAAATATGCATAAAAATGATTATTGGAATACCGAAGACAATGCTTAGAGTCACTTGTAGGGTGATATAATATATGCCAGGAAACTATTTCAACGCGGGAAGCTGGCCGTAGAGAAAATTGCGCTAAAAGGGGAATTATCTAGAAATGGGAGAAGGTAGCTATTAAAAAGAAACAACATGAGAATCTCTACACTAAGATTCCTGGGACCTTTCAAAACAAGGGTGAATAGATGTGTGCGTGTGTTCTAAAATGACGCATCTGCGTTTACCAGCAGGCGATATCGCGGCCAAACACTAGCCTATCACATAATGAAATAGATAGTGTCTCTGTGGCACAGCAACGAAATTAGAAACTAGAGGTCTGTAATTACCAGATGTGTTCGTTCCTTCAAGACGCGAAACTTCCAATAACCGTCTGTTGAGTTACAAAGAAACTTTTCTCCCTTAAATTTGGTGCTTCGGTTTTCATTATGTAAATTGATTAATAGTTATTATTATTACTTTCCCTATATCTATAATAAAAGATGTCCCGACTTGATAGCATAGACATTATCAATGTTACATACGAGTATGTTAAATTAGCAAAAGTAATTACTACAATGATATCAAATGATAAAATAATAAAATGTTAAAATATTAAAATATGATAATAAAATGTCATAATAATAAGTTGATAAAAAACTGACACATATTGCTGGACGTAGAAAACACGTGAAGATTCTCTGCATAATGTATTATTATAGATACATAGATGCTATAAAATATTGTATATGTATAGTATATGTTTCCGTGCGAGTTTTCGTCTTCTAGACCATTCTACAACCATTGAGATGATGAGACGTCCGTGATCACCTCATTCCAACGTCATTAGAAATATAAAAGTATTTCAAAATATTCAGGTATTTAATTATGATTTATACATACATGTACACTTCTGTTATTTAACAAAATTAAACAGCTTTTTCAGTAAACTTTCTAATGGTCAAATTTTTTTTCACATGATAGTAACGTTCAGGCATTTTTATGTTTTATACTAAATAATTCTTCATAATTATTATAATTGGTTAGGTTGGTTCAGTGTTTAATAAATCTGGGTACTCAACCAGTAGGTTGTATATTTGATTCTTACGAAATACAAATATGAGTATAAGCATGAATTTTTTTGCGTCCGAGTGAAAATTAATTAACATAAATTATTTTTTTATATACATATGAATATGTAGTTTATCACCAGTACGATCACGTGCTCGTTTTTATTTGGTATAGGTCAACCAGCATTTGGCCATGGTCTCGCCTGTTGACACCCACACGCACACTCACCCACAAATCAAATCTCACATAAATAATTCAGTAACTAAATAGATAAATAATTCTATTTTATATTTGTACTGATAAAATTTAAATAATCGTAACGCAAATATAATATTATTAATTTGTTTAAGCCTACGTCAGCACGCCGTTGCATAATGTTGTAACCAAAGCGTGTAGTGGTACATACATTCGTCGTACTGTTTGTTCGTTCTGCGCGTACGTAATGAATATCAGTGGTTTTATACTGTACTGTTACGATCGATTCTATTCATTTTAAATTTTTTTAAAATATTTTCAACGAAAAATGACTGGATTTAATAAACTGTTAGATTAGTCTACTGGTGGCAGAATCTGATCGATGTTTCTTTTCTTGTTTGCATTAGGCCATCCTAATGATACTGTCAAAATTTCGGTTTAGGTTTAGATTTTGGGTTTAAGTGTTTACTACACATGTTCTTGCTGTTTGGTATAAATTGGTTAAAAATTATTATTATTCATGTATTATTAAGAAGCAGTGATAGCTTAGTGGTTAAGAATTCAGCCTCTCACTCCGGAGGACGTGGGTTCATATCTATCGCGCGCACCTCTTTAGAAAAGTGCGTTTTAAATTTAAATATCAATTGCTAACTGTGAGATATAACATCGTGAGGTAACCTGCATACCTTAGAATTTATAAAAAAAAAAAATTTTTCTAAGGTATGTGAAGTCTGCCAACCCACACTTGACCAGCGTGGCAGACTATGGCCTTAACCCTCTCAATATGAGAGGAGACCCGTATTTCAACAGTGGAATCATAACGGGTCGATTATTGTTAGATATTTATATTTATCCTCACACCTGGTCCATTACAGAGTAGAAATCGGAGATCCAAATATCTCCAAACTTACAGATCAGACATAGGTCAGGATAGGTTCTAGTATCATCACTGTTTTCATATATGCACGCCGGTTTAGGAGATTTCTGATCCCCCATTTACTAATATAAAAATAGTTTGTTTAACTTTCTTTTGGGTGAAAAGTTACATAAGAAATATAAATGTCATAGAAAAATAGTCGTATTTTGATACTATGTTATTTCATAAAATATTAACTATATTATTCTATATATTTCAATGCACACAGACTTGAACCTGAAAATAAAAAATAAAATCAAATTGGAGCCATTGACTCGGGTCTTTTGGCTTGATATTCATATACCTATTGATGAAAAAAGTAGAGGGAAACATCTCTTTGGATTTAGGATAAAACTATAAAATTTACGCCGCGTAAGTTGCGGTATAGTAAATCATAAAGCAGAAGTTTTTGTCGGGCAGTTTATTGCGTACTAAATCGTTACGCGTCATTTGCAGTGATTTGTCGTGTCGTGGTCGTAAACAATAAACCGTTTCCGCTTAATAAATGTTCACATTAATTTGTAACAGGTGTTCCGGCACATCGATTGTAATAATTTATAACAAACGAAACGATTTATAACAAACAACAATTGTGTTCGTAATGAGCGCGCGGGCGTTATCGCGGCCGTTGAGAAATGTTACGTAACTGAACGGAAAATATGATTAATTAAATATTATTTAAATAGCAAGAAAACAAAGACTAACTACGAAAACCATATGACGACCTACTGTAGGATTTAAACGTAACTGTTGAAGCATGGAAGTGTAGTATATTTCTTCGCTTACCACTTTGGTAATTAGAGGCGTAAAGTTAAGTTAGAAGTTACGTTTCTATTAAAACAACATTTTCAAAACCTACTGTTTTGAACTAAGGGTATATTTATGTTAAAACAAAAAGAAACGTTCAATAGTATACATTTTCAGTTACTACTATTCCAATAACAGTTCATTTTCAAATTAATTAGCCAATAAATAATTACTTATGTAGGTTTTGTTTAAGTATTAGGTCTACTTCAAGTCCGAACTATTTAATATATTTGTATTCTATTTGACTCTGTTCATAATAATAATAATTTCTTGTACCTATTATTCAACTTAATTTGTAGTAAGAAGAAACAAAATTGTTGGCGAGTGTCCTTTTTAATGTTGTTATTTGCAGCCTTTTCTTCACACCTGTACCGGATTAATATTGGAAATTCAGAGAACTCACAGATTGGAGAATGGGGTGGGAAGGGAGTAATTTCGTCGTCTAAAATAGAATAGGGTAGATCGCGCTAACATACTAAATCAGTTTTATTGAATATTATAAATTTAAGTTTAGTTAACATACTCTTCAATAAAGGCGCATAAATGGTTTGCCTTCAAAGATTCAAATACGTTTGCGACTGTACTGGTTTGCACATCACCGCAAGTAATGTAGATCACTTACCTTCATGTGGACGATTGCTCATATCATCATCATCCACCAGTCATTGTCCATTGCTGAACATGGGACTCCAATTACACGCTATATATCATATGCTAGGTTCGAATCCATAGCCAGGAGCATTACATCCTGCTTTTTGTGACCTGATTAGTAAACAATGCCTGGTTAAACTACCTGGAATATATTGCACATTTCGACACAATGGAAGTCATCAATTCTGTTGTTACTACAATTTATTGTTGGGAGCAGTTCAGGCTAATAGTCGCGGCTGTTGCTGTGCACTATCACTTGTTCGTTTTAATATAAACGCTTTGTAAATTACGTTTGATATTACATATGTATATAAGACGGGCATACATTATATTATTTGGCTATGACACCTCCGTCGCAGTTAAGCAGTGATACCCTAGTGGTTAAGAATTTAGCCCCTCACTCCTGGGTTCAAATCCATGGCGCGCACCTCTTTACAAAAGTGCGTTTTAAATTTAAATATCACGTGCTAACGGTGAAGGAAAACATCGTGAGGAAACCTGCATATCTTAGAATTCATAAAAAAAAAAATATTTTCTAAGGTGTGTGAAGTCTCCCAACTCGCACTTGGCCAGTGTGGCAAGCGATGGCCTTAACCCTCTCAATATAAGAGGAGACCCATATTCCAACAGTGGAATTATAATGGGTCGATGATGATGATTATTCAAAGTAAATCACACGCGTATTTCATTTATGCAGTTTACTCAACAAAGCAGAAATATTTTAAATTAAAAAAAGTAATGATTTATTTGCTATACAGCTTACTTACTAACGAGTAATTTATTAGATCTGATCAATCAATGACTGAAACAAACTATAGTACCCATTATCTTAATTAAAAAGGTAGTATCAAAGAGTTTTTGCCAATGTATATCTTCTTAGTACCTACCATTTATTTTCAAATTAAAGTAAAAGTTACTAGCACTTCTGGAAGACGCACGACGGGTCTGCAAGCATAGACATATTTAGCACTCCGTGCTCTGTAACTACCCTATAAAGGACTTGGCGTGAACATAAGTATGTATGTATAACTATAAATGTGGCAACCCTAGCACAGACTACTGCCGGTCAGATGGTCAATAAAACATGTTTATACTAAACGGTCTGAATGCGGCCAGACCGTATTTTGAGCCCGGCATTAATTACATACAAATTTAGAGCTAACGACCTTTTGTATCGCCACTTCCTTATATAACAATAGAAGATAATGGCTAGTGAATTGTTATTGTTATATTTTACGGCAGAGAAACGACAAAAGATAACAATAACTGCCAAATATTGGTCGTAGAATAATAGCTATTTCTATTCATTAACAAAATAATAATAGATTCGGCACCGAAGTATTGGAACGTAAAACGCAAGTAGTGGAACGTGGGAGTGTAGTACACTCATCTGGCTACTCCTTCGGGGATTATAGGTGTGATGTTACGTTTGTAATAGATGTAGCAGTGATAGCTTAGTGCTTGAGTATGTAGCTTTAGCTTTCCGAGAGTACTGGGATAAGAAGCTGGTATATACATTTCTTTACAAGATACACACCATGAAGTTCTCCAGAATGTACTCTAAGACGTGTAAAAGCTGTTAGTCCAACATTGACCAGCGTGGTTGATTGATCTTAACCCATTTCAGCCTGTCTTCAAAAGGTTGATGATGAAGATGATGATGATGACGATGATGAAGATACTCAATCAAACATCCAATAAAAAATTCTCCAAACACGACCATTTCCATATAAGTTTCCTCAGATATCGAATGTACATATTTCGGTCTATCGCCCAAAAGAAATATTATATTCTGTAACGAAAACTTGAGAACAAAACTATCAAAGTTATCGCAAGACATCAGTAAAGGTGATGTAATCCATCACTGTGTGATGATGGATCATAACTTATGTATCAAGAATTTATTCTATCATATAAAACATACAAACCGTAGTGAAAAGTAAAGTAAAGGTGTTTTAAACACACCTGAAACCTTGAAAAAGGTAATAGTTCACTAAATATTAATAACTAATAACTAAATAATAATAATAGTTCACTAAATATTAAACAATTAGTTTAGTTAATGCTAGTTAATGTCAATAAAATGGTTAGATTTTTTTTGTGACGACGCAAAAAAATTAAAGACGAAGTTACTGAATTTTCCAAGCGGATTAAATATATATAAGAAAGAACCCCCAATATCTTGTTCCAGAAAGTTCTAAGTAGAAAATATCCGTCCCAGAGGAGTTTCCCAGCCAATGCAGCCTGGATAGTGTATTCCTATTATTAAGTTAAACAGTTATGACGTTAAGTGGATTGTAGGGTGCCCACAGCTTCTGTAAATTTGAGGATTAAACTGAATTACAATAGTTTTTACTAAAACCAAAAAGCGTCAGGTTAAGATTAGATTAGGATCAAATATTTCTAAGTGAGCCATATCTGTTCATAATATAATTTGATATTTCATCAATGACAGGAATGCTTACAATGTTGATTTGCTGGTCTATTCTTAATGACACAGTTTGAAATGCTATATTCAGTGTAATAATATGATTTACAGAGGAGTGAAACAAATGCAAATGAAATAAATATAATATAAAATAATACATAAAACGCGAATAGATAAAGACAGTGTAAAAGTAGCATTTAGGAGAAATATTCGTTCTTCTAGTATTAGTTCTTTACTCTTACGTATTGTTTATGAACAGATGAGCGCAGGTGCTAGAAGAGCATTAATGCAATAGATTATATTCATAATGTTCTCGATTTCCACGAATGACTAGAACCCGTTAATATCTGTCCATCGCATTCATGATGCGTAGTTGAATACAATTTAAAAAAAACAAAGACGAAGCAAAAAGCCAAGCTTGAAGCCAACTACGCTGAAGCTGTTTAGTAAGAAATGTTTCCCCTGCAACAATTAGGAGAAGATATCCACAACCAGTAGTACATCAATTTTTTAAGTTTTACACAGAGGAGTGTAGTACTTCCACGTTTCACTTATTATTTTATATGTGCCATGGAATAGCGTAAGCCGTACGTGGTCGTATTTGTTATTGTGATTATTGATATAAAAATAACTCATATTTAATTATTATTCATGAAATATCAAGCGAAGTATAAACTCATAGTCACTCTACGTCACCCAGAACGGGGATAAGCCTATTGTAGTTGTATTTGTAATTATTGATACAAAAATGACATTGATTCATTATCCCGTGGATTACAAACTTATAGTCACCCAACATCTGCAGTACTAAAGTATTTTTTATCTCGACCCCAGCACCCCTCATAAATTCCCGCTTCCATATGATCGATGATAAGTGAGCGATTGTGTACAATAGACCGCGATATGCTTGAGTAAAGTGAATGATACATTTCTCGTTCTTGGAACTAAGCTGACTCATGTTTTAATCAGATTTTCTCCATTAAACGTAACATCACGCCAGTAATATCCAAAGGGGTGGGCAGAGGAATGTAGTACAATCCCACGTTTCATCAGTTACGTATTACGATCCCATGGAATAGGTGATAAGCCTATTGCCATATACCGGGCACAGATCCAGACTCCGAGCCATTTCTAGAAATTTCTATTATTTTTCTCTATGATATTATAATACGAAAAGATTGTATGAACTGTACGGGGTAGAATCGTATGGTAACGGCCATACGTTACACACAAGTTACCATTAACCTGTATGGTTATTCCGGGTAGAAACATCAATACTATCTATTTCTATCGTGAAGTACACTTTAAGCTATTTTTCCATTTACAGAGTATGATCACCAATGTGACCAACTTCAAATAGAATTTGTTGATATAATATAACACTCACATACTAACTAATAGCAAGCATACCAACATGCACTACCGGGTAGATGTTAGTGAAGGTAGCAAACCCGCAGCCTCCTCACTAGTTATTACTAAGGTCACTAAAAGTTCCGCTAAGGGCATGAACTGACATTAACGCTATCCCAACAGATGCTGCTCGATGATGTCTGGAAATGCGGTAACGGGCATTTTTGACTGATCGTTGACGTGAAGAAAAGAATAGGGTAGACTGGGTACGGTTGAAACAAAGGACGGTTGAAACAACACGAATATCTCGTAAACCGTTGGCGGGGCGGT
>DWMG01002023.1:0-13968 GCA_018244855.1 Elbella merops | reverse complement strand
AAACTGTTCGTGCGGCATCCCCCAAACGATGGACCACCTCAAATCGTGCCCTGCGTGCCCTAATACCTGCACCCAGGGCGACCTAATGACTGCCAGTGATGAGGCAGTCAGCGTGGCAAAATTCTGGGCTAAAACCATTTAGGGACACGCTAAGAAGAAGAAGATTAAGCCCGTTATTTTATAAAAGCTGAAAAATTGTTAGCGCATGCTCCCAACACAGGTAAGAATGAGGGATAATTTAGAAATGAAGTTTGGGTCACCCTAGCTTTGTCATGTAGCAAAGTTATATAAAATACCGACTAAAGTTCGTCAAAGCATAAAACGTAATTTTTGTATATTTTCTTCATATTCATTAATATTAGAAATCACGTTGTCCATTGTCAGTCACCGCTGACGGCGGCGTTTTGCGGTGTCGAAAAGACTTGACGAAGTTTCCTATATGCTGCCCAGTCAAGCCGTATTCTTCTGCAAACCTCTCGAAGTTGTTTCTACCAAACTGTAAGACATACTCCTGTACAATTTCGACATGGACTCCATTGAAAGCAATCGTTTCCAGCAGGACATGGACCCACACACACATCAGTATACAATATCGGTCTCATTTACAGTGTGTTGCATTAGCCTTAGAAAAAGTTATTTTTAAAAACTTACCTGACGTTACCCATGTCAATCATGGACATTATTTTGACATGAAAGAAATTACGAAATTTTATATAAATATTTTACTACAATTACTACAATTTACTAGTTGTATTTATTTTTACACTCAATAACATTTAATTTGAACAGTTTTTAAAGATGGCCAAAAAGGAAAAAAAGAAAAAAGTAAGTCATCGATAACGAATTGCTGGGTTTTTACCGAAACTTTTTAATTTTAAATCTTTTGTTTAACAAACAATAACATCGCTTTACAGACTTATGTTGTTTTAATTAGATATTTAGTAGGCTTATTCAGCATAACATCAAACAAGTTTAACCTTTCAACAACACCTAGGTACTATTGTTTTATAGCAAGATTATTATTATTGTTATTATTATACAATCACGCCATATCGCTTGGAAGCCGGCAGATAGCACCGAGTGGAAAACATCTCTATCCATGCATACCATACATACATACTGATAGTTGATATATTATGCTTCTCTACATTAATTATTCTCTTCATACCCGCAAACTAAGTTTAAACATTTCAAATTTTATGCACAGACTATAATCTCAATAAAAATAATGATATAAACCCAATATATAATATACTCCCAATGTTTGTTCCAGGATGAAGCTCAGGAACCTCCAGGTAAAATGTCATTGTTGATTTTTTGACTTGATACTTTTTTACACATATCTGGCTAGGTAGCCATTCCAACAGTATTACATCTTAACATGTACTACCTCGAAAGAACTGGCAAAACTGATAACTTGTCTCGCGTCGTGTCCTAAGTTGACGCTATTTCCATGTTACACTTCATCAAAATTGACTCAGTGATTGAACCATCTAAATGGGACAGATAGAGTAATGTATCTATATTTTTATGTGCATGTAATAATATATTTATTTCTATAAAATGCCTCAAACCAGAGCAAATACAATACTTTTTTAATAAAATGGTTTCTTTGAAAAAAAAAACGCAATATGGCCAATAGCATAAAATTCTTCCCAGAATCCGATGTTCAAGACGAAGTTCTGCTTGCCACCACGGACCTGGAGCCGGAACCGGAAGAAGTGCAGTACACTGACACTTCATACACCAGCGCCTCCTTCGAATCTCTCCCACCAGTTATTGAAGGTAACTAACGCCTATGCAAGTAATAATAGTAATAATAATAATAATAATAATAGTACAGTAATACATGTGAATATTCTGTGTTCATATCCTGCGCCCTGTACTGTATAAATAGGGACTTTAATATTAAATATCCCTTGCTTTAACGGTGAAGGAAATAATTCTGCTGCTTGCGTGCTGTTACCCCGACGGAAAACATAGTGAGGAAACCTGCACACCTTAGAGTTCTTTATAATATTCTCAGAGCCGTGTAAAGTCTGCCAACTCGCGTTTCGTCAGTGTGGCAGTCAATAGCCTTTAACCTGCCCGTTCTGAGAGTAGACCCGTATCGACCCGTGTCTAATAGTGATATCCGAATGAGGAATGTTAGCGTTATTGTTGGGATAGAGGATTTTACAGTCATAACAATACTATTTCATAATAAAAACGCACATAACTTGAAAAAATTCGGGTCGCGTGCTAAGATTCGAACCCAAACCATCCCTAGTTACAGACCGAAATCTAAACCTCTAGACTGTCACAGCATAGTATACATCTATAAACGTGTAATGCACAATTATACCGCAGTACTAATCTTTTTAAAGTTCACGTGTAAGTATCAAGACTCGGTTGACCCGCCCCAAATAGTAAGTTCGTACGGTGGGTTCCAGTTATATCAATACTACCAATAGCAACCGAACATCAATATGTATTAACCGGGTTGCTATTGTGGGGTTTTCCCAATATTTCTACATACAAAGTGCGTTGCGCGGTGCATATAAACAGCTGATTTGCATTTAACAAGGTAATAAATATCACATTAGTAATGTATAAGTCAAAAAACAAGAACGGTGGATAGCTTAGTGGCTTAGACTGCAAACTTAATTTGGAATGGATATGCGGTTCGAAGACGTGAAACGCAATTGTCGTTTTATAGTCAAATGCTTTTTTTTTAATATTTAACGTTAAAGGACATTGTGACAATATAGAAATATATGGTTAGGAAACCAACTGACCTTTGAATTTTCTAGAATATTCTGAAAAGCCTGTAAAGCCTGCCATAGCCAACTTAGCTGGCGTAATAAAACTAAAATGTTAACCCTTCACATGCTTTTCAGACACGTGCTCAACATTCGGACATTATAAGGGTTGATGATGAAGTGCATAAATATAAAAAGTTGTTATGTTATGCGGTTTTTAACTTTGATATTTCTTCCGAACTAGTAGGTTTAATACTATTACTTCCAAATCACAAATATCTAATTCACGATGAAACTAATGTCCAAATTACGAAGTCACAAATATCTATCAGCTGTTATTTTTACCCAGTATTTTTACCGTACCTGTAGGTAAATATTTTCTATATTTACGTGTTTCAGAACCGAAACCAAAGAAGAAGAAGGGTAAGAAGAAGGTGGAAGAGGTAATATTTTTTATAATATTAACTTTAATTTTAATGTTGGGATCAGACACTTAGAATGACGTATCTGCTACTCTCCAACAAAACTGAAAGGTTAGATAATCCGAAGAGACAAGAACAGACTATATGCTTCTAACAAAGAACTATTTCGACTACTGGAAATTGTTGAACACTGTATATACGATTACCTAGATGTAGTCGAAATATAACATAATATATCGTTCAAAAGAGTTAAAGATAATTTTGTTATATATTGGCAACCGCATGGTAAGAGATTTACCTCTTTACAGACTGTAGAAGTCGCAAGGAAGACCAGTAGTGAACAGTTCCAGTGGTCTGAAGAGTCACTGCCAGCAGGTTTGTATCTTTGATAGTGGTAGGTCCCATAACCAAAAAACGATTCAAAAATGCTAATACTTGTGCACGACATAATATAAGATATATATTTAACATCTAAATAGTAACGTGAAATTTACAATAACAGAAGAACAGCAGAAGGTCGAAGAAGAAGAAGTTACGACTAAAAAGAAGAAAGGCAAAAAAGGCAAGAAGGATAAGGAAAAAGAGGAAATACCTGATTTCGAAAAGGTATGCAATAATGGCCATAGTCTTGAACTATTCTAAACTTACATCAATATTGGATATTGTATGACAAGGGCTCTAATTATACATAGACGATGGTGCAAACTTTCGACCAGATAACCAATTTTCTTGCTGATAGTATTATTTTTTAGTTAATTATTGTATGAATACCTATTCCAGCTAAAAAAGGAAATACATTTTATAAACGTCATAAACATTTTCTATCGTGATCGAAAGCTTTGAAGTGTAAGGGGAATGTTGATGGTGTCAATAAAGTTGGGGTTTTTTATTGCCAGCCATTTGTCTATCACGCACTCTTATTCAAGCACAATGTTTTTCTCACTCTCTCTTCGAAGGAGTACAAAGGATGGATGCACGTTTTAGTTCACATGCTTATGATTTAAAAAGTTCCACGTTTCGTCGATTCCTGTGACTTTTCAAGAAATATTTTCCAGACCAAAGTATCAGTTGCTTCCGGAATTGTCACGCTGAATAGTCTTTTGTTTTTATCGCATAAAGATCCTCCCTTATAAGTTTCTGTTGTGGCTAAGTACCCTTCAAAATAACATGTACCTAATCGAACATTGCGATGTATTTGAGGCCCTTCACAGTAAAATAACCTGTTAAGGCATTACTTTTAACAAATAGAAAATTTAAATTTAAATTTTATATAGTCAGAAAAATCTGTGATAATATTATTCACGTGTGTTGGGTGGTGGCATAGTTTCACTTCAGTTTTTGTAATTTTAAGTTAACAATTCCAACGGATTTCCAATCAGGCCTGATGGAACGCTTATAGTTCATGGCATTTAAAATACATTGTTTATCGTAAAGAGTCATAGGCTAAAAACACTGAATACAACAGCCAAAGAATTGGAAGAAAATGAACAAGAAAGAAAGGGAAGCGTGGCTCTTGCAGCGAATAGAAGAATGGAGGGCGGAGAAGGAGGCAGAAAAGTTAGTTACATCATTTACCCTTGATTCTCCATCGGTAATGATGAACAGTGTCATCTTAGTTCGTTTATATATTATCGTATATACATACCGTTGAGCCATACACCCTAACAATGAAGTAAATTAAACATGTGACGTATCACATGTCTAATTTACTTCATTGTTAGGGGCTTTCATTGTTAAGTTAGGAATAAATGTGGACATGATTAACATCACAGTAATTGGCGAATTAATGTTAATAAACTTTGGTAAAATTCTGTGCAGAATGCAAACGTTGCAATTAGTATCAATATGGCTTAAAAAATTGTTACAAAAAATTTGGACTCACAGTAAATATACTACATACTATATATACTAAATAGTACACACCGTGATTTTTAAATTTAATCTACCATCACGATTATGAAAGAATAACGATTGTATAATAAGACGACGTCAAAATAATATTTTGGTACATGTCATATTACTCCACGCGTATGTATTAGATGGATTGTTGTGTTATATAACGAAATGTCAATTAACAAATAATTATCACTGAAGTAGTTTTAAGAAAGATTGATGTCTCATTTACAGACAAGCTATTCTAGCAGGTGCGAAAGAGAAAAGATTAGCCCTGGCGCGCGAGAGAGCAGAGTTGATGGCGAAGGACACCGCCGAGCAGGACATCAGAAGAGATATACTCGCGAAAACCACCAATTTATTTCATTGTAAGTGCACAAACCGATTTAAATCTTCCACAACTAAGTGATGTCAAGCACAAGGACAGGGCACAATGGCGCTCATTGGGGTAGACCTATATCCAGCAGTAGGCTGAGATAGACTGATGATAACGATGATAAAGTGATGTTAGTGTAGCAGACCAGATGAAACCAGTTCCGATATAAACCGAGCACTACAATACTGAAAAAGGAAACGTATAAATTTCGTAATGTGTATATATGAAATATAACCTTTTACACAGTTTAATTGATGCTATAAGAAAAAATGTAGGGATAAATTATTGAATTAATAAAAAAATTAATGAATTCGACAATGAAGGAGGGAACGAGAGGATGACAGAATGCTCAATGAATGAATGACTGGATTGAAATGAGAGTTTCGAATTCAAACAACAGACAGGAGAAATAAAATTAATTGTTAAATTACAAGACAACTTTTGTTACAGCATTTGAAAAGCAAAAGATCGACTTCGGAAATAAAAAGCAAATGGAAGCAGAAGTAAGTAATCGTAACATTTACGCATTTTTTCTATTCTTCAGATATTTTCAGCATATTTATGTTATAACTTCAGATTTCTTAACAATATTTTAAGAAGAATTTGATTTCCAATAATCCTATTGCTTTGAATTTTTTTTTAAATAGTATTTTTGTTATCAAAAGTAGTGCAAGCAAAGTATTTTATTTCTGTAGTCGACTTCAGAATTCAATATTACATAAATGACATCATATTAAATTTTATCGAAATCGGCCTACCCTTTTTTATCGTTACAAACGTGTTCGTCCGACATGCACATTTGTAGTGATTCCTTGGTACGCTTTGTCTCTCATCATCATTTCGCATTCAGTCATTATTTTATTTGTTCCACAATTTATCCTTACATTTATTCTACCTGTCGTAATAAAACACGTGGTACAAATGAACACATCCGATTCCAGTGGCAACAGTACCTCCGCTGTGACGGGCTGCCGGACCCGCGCGTCGTCACCCAGATGAACACTTACTTGCACGTGTGGCGCGAGAACTCCATTTGTGATGACAATGAGCTCGACAAGAGATGCTTGGAAGCCTTGCCGGTAAAATAATTTGAAGTTATGAAGTTGAGGAAGCTAAAAAAAGCTCGGATTTAGTTAAAGAGAGAAAAAAAGAGCCAGTGTGCAGCTGTGGAACAGAAACAAGTTCCTTATTGATAATACCAATTTAATCTGTCCGTACCATCGTACTGGCAGATTAAATTGAAAATGAAACGAAGCTGAAAAATTTCTCGGTATTTATGTAATAATGCACAAAAGTGTTAATCAGGCTTTATTAAAAATATTTCATTGAAGGTAAATAAATATAAATATAATAAATTTGACATTGATGTATCTTTAAAAGTATTTTTGACAATAACAGTAGAAGTCATTTTTCTTTAATACTAATCTTAGGCAAAATCAATAGGACCCCGTAAATTCACCCCTTCGGAATATTAGCCTTAGTAGATTATAATATCCGTGTTACTGACGTGCGGCGCGTGAGCGAATGATTGAGTGAATCTTCCGAACGCTCTCGTGACGAACACTCCGCTCCCTGTCTGTTCTTGTGTCAATATTAAATTGTGCCCTACATATTTGTGATCCCGGTTATTATTTTACTAGCCATAGCTAGCACGTGGGGTATAGTGGGCTGGAGAACTATAAAATATTAAATGTAACTTCAACTGTATTATCTCTTTTTTCATTTTCCTAGCGCTTTGATTTGTATTTTCGCTCCGAACGTCACCTGCTACAGTTATGAGACTGTTTGTTTTCATTTAATACCGTATGTTTTCTATTTTATGTATCTTGTATATTAGTATGTATACTATAATACTGTATTATCGATAGTATTCCATCATAAATCACTTTCGTGATGGTAGGCGATAGAACGTGTATACGGTTCGCTTAGGAAGGGGTACCTTACACAATTCCACCTATTTTACCGTGAAGCAATTGTTAGTATGTAAAGCAATATGGGGTTCATCATAGCGGCTGTGGTCGACGGACCATGTGCTGAGGTCATGGTCTTAATCCTCATTATTTAAAAGGTATCCCGTGAGCAACCACAAAGAGGATGGAGATAAATTATTGTTATTCATACTAACATATAAAAAACTGACTAATGTCATTAATAGATCCATTCCTGTAGTCTTGTTACTAGTTAACTGTAATTAATAGTCCTATTAAAGAATTATTGAAACTAACTATAGTATGCAGATGCGATGCGCAGTAGCGGCAACTCATGACTGCTGCCTCGTTTGTACCTCACTTTAATTGTAAAAAGAGCTGTCTATAGAATAATTATCAAAGCGGTAAATTTTAAGTGTATTTATTTCGCGTTAGTTCGAATTGTTTGGAAATGTAGAATTTCACTGATTACAGCAAAGCAAAAACATAAATATGTATAAAAATATTCACGAAAATTTTAATGTTGAACGAATCTTTATGCAGTGTACTTGGCTTATTATTATTTTTATCATCCTTTTAAATCATGATCTTTCATTCTAGTGACAAATTTAGTTGAGGTCCGAATTCGGTGAGAAAATCTGATCTTCACAACCTTTTATATTTGCATAGACAACCATTAATCTTCTCATACAAGCGGGCCCCCCAACGAATGCATTGCTGAACTATTTCAGATCAGTATTCTCTTAGAGATGTGGCCCACAGAAGAAAGACTAATGGTGGAAATTGTCAGAATTCTTCACAGTTCTATAGAATTATCTACTTTCTCATATATGTTAGCTGCTGCTATGTAAATCTTTGCGTGTTCAAACTATGTAGGTAACTATAGTAACTAAAATATGTAGGTATAGAACCGAAGTAGTGTTACCTTGGCAAAATGAAACGTGAAGCAATTATATTAGAAAAGCTCACATGAACGACCCCGAAATCGGCTTATGTGGCACAAATAGTTTGCGTTAGACTAAGTATGGAAACACACGGGTGTATATTTTAGGAATGCACACCGCTTTTAGTGTAAGAGATGAATATATCTCTTGGTGATTGTGTTCTACGCAGATGGTGTCATCATTAAGGTTCTGATATGTGAAATAAAATTTTGGCCAGTTACAGTTTACTATATTGAGTGATAACTATACTTTCTTCAGGTCAGCTGACCGTATGTTGTAATGGACAAATTTATGGACGTCTCTGGTGTAGACTATGAAACAATGATTTAATTGAAACGTTGGCCATGGATCACATTTTAAATGTTTTTATTACCCAATCAGATAAATGTATCGTTTAAATATTCGATGTACATTGAAACGCATACAATTACAACAGGCATATGTCACTCGTTTATTTATCATTAAATTTCATCACCATTTGTTTCAGACCACAGTTCTAACAAATTTAGTTCAGAATAAAGAAAGAAATAAAACCATCCAAAATGTCAGCGTGTATATTTCCAAAGCCAATGACGAATACGTAGTCCGCAACCCGTAAATTTGGGCAGCGCCTCGGCTGAATGAATTGTAACCGATAATTTACTACCGCGGGGGTGGTCGGACAGGGTTGATACATTGTTAGCATGTACATGTGTACTTAGCGTGGAGTTCGAAGCGCGAGTTAGGGTTAAATATGTCAGAAACACGTTTCGCTAAGCGTCCGTGAATTTTTAAACGACTTTTTTAGGCATAGGCGTGTTATTCGCTGGCAATCTGTTGCTTACATTATTTCTTCTATCCAAAATATTTTTATATATAACGTAATGTAAAATATCAAGAGAAAATTCATTATTTGGCTAATTGAAGAATAATTATAATCTATAATTTTTTATCATACTAAAAACGTGGAAAATAATTGGTAATATTAATGTTCAACCCTATTATTGTAGTAGATTTTCATATTTTTTAGCTGAAGATTACCTGGAAGAAATAAAGAAGAAATAGTGCCAAGTAAGCCGCTTTTTGTGTACCGAGTATGAGTTACTAATTTTCATACACGTTTCTTCATAAAAACATATAAATTAATAATATGAGTAGATACTATAAACAAATGACAAAAAAATAAATGTGTTAATTACAAATCCGTTTTCATAAACACTTTAAGCAAACATATGTACGAGTATGTTACGATGTTCACGGTTATCAATCTTATTACAATCTTTAGATTTTCACTGAATAGAATAGTCCGACTCAGTCTTGGAATGTTATATGCAGGACACTAAAGCCGACTCAGATAAAACTTCCTGCGTCTGTGATAGGATAGGTTGCCAGTTCTGTTCAATGACCACTTCGCATTCGGAGGCTTAATGATTATATGAAGGTTTTGTTATTCTATCACAATTATACAAGCTTAATTGGAGATCTGACAGTCGCGTAAAAATAGTACGCCATGGATATTCCTGAAAGTTAGTAAAATTGGGACTCCTTATCGTTCTGTATAAAGCTTCGTTGTTTGTTGACCAATGAAATAGGGGCGGTTTAAAATTCAACCAGAGCTAAATTTATTGCGACGTGCAGACTGACGGAGGACTGAAACTTTGGAAAAACGTTTTTGGGGACCCCTAAAAAACATTCACTGAAATGATAATGTAAATTTGATTATAGAAAATATGGTATTTTACGATTAGTGTATTTCTGAATGTCTCTTATCGTGACGAAGTAGTGGCAGAAAGGAGGGTGGCAGCAGAAAGGATTTAGTTTAGTTTTTACGTTCTGGCCGACATTAAGAATCTTGACCATTGCGTGATCTAAAGGGCATTAAACTAGTATTGTAAAAAATAAATATCAGTTGTAAGATACAAAAGCCACGAAATTGAGACAAACACAAATGTATGTATGAGGAAAACAGTATGGGAATAAAAGAAAGCGGTTTCATCATCCTCATCATTAGCCTACCCCCATCCACTGCTGCACATATCCCTCTCCAATAGCACGCCACTGAGCTCGATCTTCAGCTCTTCGCATCCATCGAACCGCTGCCAGCCACTCTACATCTATCGTTGCTTCACCTAGCTGGGGGGCGTCCTAGTGGTAAAAGCGGTTTGATGTTTAGAAAAAAAATTAAATTATTTATTTTAATTATTTATTTATAACATCATATTTTTATCATAGGATCAATCAGCGGGAGCTCATGAAGAATAAATGATTAAACTAAACATAAATGATCTAAGTCAGTGCAAAATTTATTCCTGTCCAATTTTAATGATGACCTTAATAACTAAAACCTTTTTAACGTATCTTGACTCTTTAATTATCAAGGATGCTTATTTTTCGTTATCCATCTTTATAATCAAAGCATCAATGCGAACTATCGTTGCTATAGTCAATTTGATGATTGTTGGTGACGCTGCAGCCACGAAACGGGTACGGTAAGTACAAACTTTAGGTTCACAAAGTGTCTACCTTGGATGGTGGTTGTTGGTAGGCAGTAAAATAGAAGCGGATTAGAGTCTGACTGGAGCCGAATTTATTGCGTAGCGACACACAAACGGACAGGCCGCGGAACGAAATGGAATTTTTGCGAGGCAATTAAAAAGCAATACAAACATTTTTCATTTTACACTTTTTGTTAGGCGCGACTTCTTTTGAATACGTACATTATTCTTAAACAACTTTTCATGTCGTGTTTCACTCTTTTAGGGTTGGTATTGAAAAGATTCTTAGCAGTCTGTTCATCTTTTCAGGGTTGAAACTATCTACATACGTACTATGCCAATAGCTACGCGTAGGACAGCAGTTCTGTCATGGAAATGAACCAGATATAAGATTTTTAAATGTTTCCGGCACAATATTATTACTATTTAGATTTCAATATAGAGATAAGTCGAAATAGACAAGCAGATATGTAGTAGTTATAATATTATATGTATATTCCAATTACTATATTTTTGTAAATTTTCATTCATTACACAAGAAACAAGCTTTATGTTTATTGTTCATGTTTTGTGAAAACCAATATGGTCAGGGATACCAGCGCTATATGTGTACATATATCGTGGTAAAGTTCATATGTAACATTTTTTAATAATATTAGACTTCATCATCATCAGCCTATCTGAGTCCACTGCTGGACATAGGCCTCCCCTAAAATGAGGTTTATGCCCGTAATCCCCCATGCTGGGCATGCGGGTAGGATATCGCAGGGCACAGCTTTTGGCACCGCCGACGCTGCTGCCCGTCGGCGGTCAGGGCATTTAGCCGTGCCCATTTAGCCTGCGCTATACCGCAATCAGCCGGTCTCCAGAGCCTCGTCTGTTATAGAAGGGTGCACTACGTGCAGGTGGGTTTCTGAGATGGTGGTTGAAACCCTTTAAGCCTCAATATTATACTTAATATAAAAAAAAATACAACTATAACGAGAAATTTAATTTTCCCAACGATAGTATCGCATTACGGGTCATTTATGACCCATAAGTGGTTGGAGATAAAATAAAATCGTCACGTCAGCCTCAGGGGAGGGAAACAAAAGCCTGTGGAAAATTCAAACAAGACAAAGCTCTATTAACTCAGTACATAAATAACTTACAGCCTTAAGTTTGATAATGGGTGGTTCCAAACAATGGGATAGCTCGGCCCGAAATTGAACCTTATTGCCTGGTGACAAGGAAGACGAGAAGCGGCTGAAAGTGACGGTATTAAAATGGAGTCGGAAATATGAAGGTCTTCGGTGCGTTTCTGATGTGCGAAACTCTTGGCAATGGACACGTCAATTTATACATATTACTAAGAAATGTGCCGATATTCAAATTATTATATTGAAGATTTTTTTCTAAAAGCTTTATTGTTCTTTAAAACTAGTATACTCCAGAATTTAAAAAAAGTTTTATAATTGTGTGACTAAACTATATATCTAGTCTATTTTGAACGTTTTAGCTTGCAATGACCAGCACGCGAACAATGTCGCATACTATCATTTGTCATCGAGCAGGGAACGTTAAAATATACAAATATTTCAGAGCGAACATATCATCCAACTATTAATAAATTTTTGCCGAAGTTAAATCTCAATTCTCTTATTAAAGCAATTCAGAAATTTCTCAACCTATAAATTTATCTAAGCTCGTTACAGGTTAAACGAAATTTAAACAAAAGAAAAAAAAACTAATTTATCAACAAAACAATAATAAATTTACATAACATGTTATGAGAGCAGGCTGACTTTCTATTTGATAATTAAAGCAATTGGCACAGTATTATTCGTAGCTCCATGCTACTATTTGGAAAAATAAAAAAAATATATTTACTAATGATTCCATTTTTATTATCCTTACAAGAACATTAAACTTTTAAACGCAACTATAAACTGAGTGTACTATCCAATATGTACAATTGTACTTATAATATTAACGATATTTGCCAGTACGATGCCGCATCCAACATATTCTAGCTGCTTTAAAATCTTATGAAATCAGATGTCGTCTGGCCAAGATGTATTAATCTCAAACGATGGCCGTATAATTTCGTATTGTGTCGCTTTCCGTCTCCGAAAGACGAATGGCGTCTACAATCATTTATGTAAAAGAAGCTATAACTTGATTTGTATGAGAAACATTACTTAGTAAATAAGTCAGTATATAATAATCTTGCATATTTGGGTGGCTTATAATTTTTTTTCAACCCTGTACAATTCCTCTGTTGGAATAAGGGTCTCCTCTCATATTGAGAGGGTTAAGGCCATAGTCTGCCACGCTGGCCAAGTGCGGGTTGGCAGACTATACACACCTTAGAAAATTTTGGCTTAGAAATGCATTGTTATAAATAAATTAGTGTGCGAAATAATTTAATCCAAGGTGGGGATTATGGACAAAATCCCCTCAGGGCAGACCTGTTCGTGTGATGTGACATGTGGTAACTGCTGAAATAAGCAACTCAAAAAATGTTTTTTTAACCTGCTATTTTAATTTGTTAATAGAGTTTGAAATTTGCAGGTGGTAATACAGGTACACGGTTCGCTTGGAGCAGTACCACTGGGACTATTTCCAACATTACACGATTGTTAACTCAGCATTACGCCTGATTTCTCCGAAGCGTTCGGCAGATCAGTGTAGTACTTCCACGAATCATTAGTTACCAGTATGATATACGTGTCATCGTGGAATAAGAGCTGAGACAATCAGGGTAATATTGTGTCGTTAACAATTTATGTTTCGGACTGAAGGGAGTGGTTATCAGCCCGGATGTAGGTATACTATAGGCGACCACTGGCCATCTACGTGCTGAAAAATAATAATAAAAGTATCAACGCACCTGTGATCAACCACTAATTAGATTAATACCAATTCTATTTTTACACTATGCCTATTTACTGCCCTTTTTACATAAAATAAATTCGTAAGTGCTAGCAACAATTGGTATATCAAAAGTTCACGTCACGCTAAGCGACATTTATTGAGCTTGTTTTCATATTTTTTATATGCTTGTTCTAATATTAATAATGAATTAGTCCCTTTGTATTGGGACAAAGTGGCGCAAAAGGCCTTATATATTTCCTAGATCATCATTATCAGCCTATCTTAGTCCATTGCTGGACATAGACCTCCCCAAAAGGGAGTTTATGCCGGTAAT
>DWMG01002022.1:0-13968 GCA_018244855.1 Elbella merops | reverse complement strand
TAAATGGTGGTTGGTCTCAACATGTTTCTCTATATGCTCTCGTGTGAAATATTGATCGCAAATCGAACAATAGCATATGTAAGTTACATAATATTATATCTACTGTTATTCGTATTCAATGATATTTGTTTGATATGAACTATAAGCTATGAACTTTATCTATTCATTATATTATATTTATTATATATTATATTACATTATATTTATTATATATTATATTATATTATATTATATTTATTATATATTTATTATATATTATATTATACTATTAATAATTTACTGTTGTATTAGTTTTCAAGTTTATCATCATCGTCTTTAGAGTTCCATCGGTGGACATTCTTCTCAGAACAAAAAAGGTTTAGGTCATAGTTTGCCACGCTCTCCAAATACAGGTTAACAGACGTCACATGCCTATAGGAAACATTCTGGAAAACATTTTTTTCTGGTTCTCTCTCTCCAATAACGGATTTACTCACGATGTTTTATTTCAGGATTATAGTGTTCATGTTAATATGACTTACAATAAGAGGATTCTTTAGATAGTTATCATAACGAAATGTATAACATAACTGAACAGTATCCGAATTAAAACGGAATTCTTTAGAGCATTGTTTACCTTACAAAGTGGCCAATTCTAATAAAAAAATTAATATACCTACATATGACGTAACAATAACATTGTTCATTGTTTGTTAATAATTTCGTGATCTATTTCGGTACGAACTTAATATTCTAACAAGGTACATACCTAAAATACATAAATATTTCGATGCACATTTAATAACAATTTTATGTTATTATTATGAACGTTAATGCTGTTGTTAGTGAGACAATGATAAAATAATAAAAATCAATACTTAGAAGTTATTTTTAAGAAATAACAAATAATCCAGTTTGGTTAATTGTTATCTATAACACAATAAAACATGTGTATCATATTATTACATTATATAATTCTTAGTCGTAGATCTATAAAAGGCCAAGTTTTGCATATATTCGATTTCAGATGTAGTAATGATTTAGCCTCGCAGTCCGCCTCTATTACGTTCTAAATACTTTGTTAAAAATAGCATAATGTTACTATGATGTTAAAACTGCACAAAATATGCACTAAAAATGTATAAGCGGTAATAATTCAGCATTTTTTAAATTGATTTTTATTTAATAACCCAACCAAACATTAATAAAAAGTAAGATTTTATAAAAATGTCAAAATATATGTTTATTAATGCAATGTCATAAATTATAATACTAATTATTATATTTAAATTAATGTGCCTTTCATACAATCATTCACCGCATTATCCCCGTTTTGGAGATATTTCTGGGAAATGACGTAAGTTTTTTCAGTGTCTGATTCTGTTGATATGGAATTTTACTTGTACACATTTTTTCTGCAAATACAAACATATACTGACGGGATGCCACCTGTCTATAATAAAACTGATCGTATTTTAATCGTTTGGGTCTTTTCTTTTATCTACAAAATAACTGCCTAGATAGAGACGTATAATTTGTACTTATAATAAATATAATCTGCTTAACAAGAGGATAGCCAATAAATAGTCATGATCGGCTAAATACAACATTTAAATTATAGGCACATTTGTTGACTAGAGCTTTAAATGTTGAGTAGATTCTAAATAAATCTAAAATAAGAAATAACACTTATAAATGATACGTACATTTACAAAAACACATCAGCATGCCATTATAATTACAAAGAAACCATTTTGGTACTCAATTGTACTTACTGGCTTTCATGTACTACTTCTTCTACAGACTTCTGCTGCTGTAACTTCTCGTAAAACCCTTTCCACATTGATTCTTCATCCATTTTTGTATGTGCTCACGCGCGCCCAACTCAATATATTCAATAATATTCAGTCAGAAAACTTGCTTCACTACACTCCCATAACAAAATGCAGATACAAATGAATCACCGAAAACGTTTACTCATAAGTTCAAAGAAATTATGACGTGAACGCAACGAGACAAGTTCCTTACGATTACAATCGAGAAATGCAGACGGTTAACCTTATTTTTGTTCCGCGATAATCCTCAGTTACATGCAGACTCGAACGATTATTGACCCAAACAAATGTGTAATTTTCAATGAAAACTCTACGAATAGAGGTCGCAAAACACTGATTTCCCGAATGATAAAGTAATATAGAAAGGCGTTTAAGCGATTGTTTTGCTTTGTATAGCATGAACACGGTATGTACACGTACACGAACAAGTCTGACGTAATCCAGTCGGCCGAGACCGGCGGAACGGTACGCGTGAAGCAACACTCTGTCGCTCCCAGACTAAATGCTCTGCATTAACGCACGTGCTTTTGTACAAACGACACATAATCAGTAGGCAAATAATGTGATCAGGTGCTCGTTTCCGGTATTTTACAAAGGAATATAATGATGACTGACGCATGCTAAAAATAATTTTGTATTCATTAAGCACTCGTTAGATATTGTGATCCTTCCATCGATCGAAAAAGCGTGAAACACGCAAGAATTAAATTGGGAAGAGAAACATTTTAAACATGAAAGCAAATCGCTGGGCAACACCGTACACATTTCCATTCGTGCATGTCGCAAGTCGAGTGCAGTGTCTCTTAAATCTTGTGATTCATAAGAGTAAACATTCGTGGGTTATTTTATTAGCGAATCATGAACCGCGCTAAGTGGAAAATTAAATAGTTTAGACGTCATGTGAAACTAGCGAAGTAAGGCTAAACAATGAGGAAAGTAGTCAGTTGTTGTTTCGTTAAGAAATTAAACAAGCAGTTCAGCTACAATATATGTTTTATTACTGCCGATAATCACTTTGGCAACAACGTTAACACGGTACTGCACAATGTATAGAAATTTGCACTGATATAACTTTGATGAAAGGAAAATTTCTAACAACACAGGGGAAAAATTTTTCACCGTCGATTTTCTTATACGACTACGACTTTATCTAAGTAAATCAACGTATAGTTTCGATACAGGAATTAATCACAAGTTTTTTGGGCTAAGATGTATGTAGGTGAAATCTAAGTTATATCCAAACTAAAGTGGCAGTTATTAATATAATAATAATGTGGCTTGACCACCTGACATCTTGACCTACATCACACAAACATTTGACATGCAATTGAAAAGTGGTGGTTGTCAACTGATGGATGGTAACTATAAACTTGTTAGTGATTCTATTATAATTCGTGTAAAACAAAGTAAGAAATGGATATTTCCAGAACATTCCAAATTAGGCATAGGGCTACAGAGGAGAAACGATGTAAATAGCTTACATTATTGTATGTAAATTTATAAAATTATGTGTGAAAATATTACCACACGTGTATTAAAAAAAACTCCACGCCTGTAATCACCGAAGGGGTAGGCAGTAGAGTGTGGTACACTCTCACGCGTATATTAATACTGAATTACTGTCACATTACTAATTAAATATATTGAATACCTAATTAGAACTCGATCAAACAAGCATGTAAATAAAATTAATAGTTAAAAATAGTTATGTGATGATATTATCCCATATTATCACTGTAATAATGTAAAATAAACATGCACGATTCATTTACTCATATATACGTTTGTTTTTCTGCTACGCAACATAGCGTGATGCAGAGTTGGACAGCTGAGTCAAGGTCGACTTTGGGAACGACGTAGTATTATAAAGGTCTCTCAAGGTTCTATGTTAATGTTCCCTTTAACTATAACTATCGCAATTGAGTTATTAAAAAGCAATGGTTTATTATTTTTATACCGTTACGCCAGCTCATTTACTAGGTAGGCAGAGGGCACCGAATGGCTAATATTTTTATTCTTACCTTTTTTACTTTCATCACTCTTTTAGTATCGAAACTGATTGTAAAGGTACTGTATACATTAGGGTTTATTTTTGTACTTTGAATTTGTTATGTATTGACTGTACCTAAAATTAAAGGCCGAACCTCTCCCAAGACTTAAAGAAAGACCTCGTAATGGATAACGATACTTCATGAATTCAATTCGACATAATATTTCCAACTGTCTTTGTTAATCTGAATCGCATATTACCTCCGTTTGAAACTGTAGCTTTCGATAAACTATCGTCCTTCTAACCAAGTTGTACAAAGCATGGCTGTTTCTGTTATCTAGGTCATCAGAGGTAACGTTTATAAATAGTTGGCAAATGACCAATATACATACATATAATTCAAGTATACATTTATGTAACATATACATGTACTAATTGTAAATGATAGAACCAATATTCAGGTTCGCCGGACTTGGTGTAAACCGGCAGTACTCCTACATTGATGAAGCACCGGTTTCAAGTGTGTGGTTAGCAGATATACGAGTATTAAGACATGAGTCAGATCTGCATTCGAACTTAATACGCAGAGGTAGAAATACTTGTTACCAAAATATAAAGATGTTTTATTTGTATCGTCATCAGCCTATTTCAGTCCACTGCTGGACATAGGCCTCCCCCAATGAGCGCCATCGCGCCCTGTCCTCGGCTTGCCGCATCCAGCATATTGTGAATTTTGTTTGTATATTGTGAACAAAATATTGTTTTTGTATTTCTCGATAATGCAATGTGGTCGCTCGTATGCTATAATGAAATATTTACGGGTAGCAAAAGGACGAAGCTAGAACAACCGCAATGCAGTAATCTGAGCCTTCGATTACTGTTGAAGTGCTAGACAATTTTTTTCTGGTGACTTGAAGCCTCTCTCTTTCTCTCTACTAAAACAGGTGGTGATAAATGATATCTTATACTTAATATTGTAAATGTGGTATAATACTTAATCCGGAAATGTTGCTTACAAATGTAAGCCTTTTTTATAATGGAAAACAGTATTATTCACAAGAAATCGGTTGGCAGAAATACACTCTACCTTCGATCTGTAAGATATCTGTTCCAAGTAGTGCTTTGGCTATTTATTGACTTGATTATAATCCATGGTTATGTATCAACCCAACAATATAACGCCTGGTTAATGTATGCTGTTAATTTAAGGACATTGCCTATCTGATTGTGACATCTTTACATGTTTTTTCAATGTCGGTCATAGGAAACCATTACTTGAATTGATTGCCTTTCCAGTACTAGCAACACTGGCTACACATATTAATTACAGTTTAAGGACATTACCGGACATGTCCTGTTAAATGGGTCACACGCGGTCAACCGTACAGAATCTGTAAAGTAAGCGTGGTCGCCAGCAACATCAATGTCCGCGTTGAGTAACATAGTTGTTATCTTGTTAAAACGGACTTCAATTGAACGGTATAACTCACCCGTTACATTGTCGATTGTTGTTACATTCATAGATAATCATTCCTTTATTCATTCATTCGTTGTTGTACATTAAATTTAAATATATAAGAAACAAATAAGGTCTACAGACCTTATTACTTACAAGTAAGGACATATTTAACGCTCGGTGCTTTCTGCCTATTCTGTAGAGGCCTGGCGCGATGTAAAGTTAATAAAATCTAAATATTATGACGTTAGCACATTAATATTCCTAATTGCGTGTTTCCAATATCTAGAACACTCGACGCTGTGCTGCAAGTTATCAGCACTCAAGCACTTACACGTAGTTTACATTTTGATTGGCGCGTGCAATTAACTAATTTAGAAAGTAAGCTCCAAGATAATGGAATATAACATCTATATATCTATATAAATGTAAATATTGGTTTAAATGTTACAATTAAAACAGTGATATTATTACAACGACTGTAGAAAAATATTGCTCACGATCTACACGCTGTTCAATGTCTGTCTATTCCGCGCATTATGCCGTGTTATGAATAATCGTAAGTGACCTAATAATTCTTTAGTTCATCTCGACTATACGGTTCCAACACAAAAGCGACGTTAGTTCTTGGAATTTAAGTGAAGCGAAGCAGAGTTAACTAAATATCTCCGTCCATATAGATATTATGAAAAAGTAAATTTAAAAATATTGATATTAATTATAATATTTATAACCGAGTAACCAAAATCTATATCCCATACTCAGAGGATTCTCTAATTACGCAAATGCAATTTTAATATACTAATGCACAATTGAATTGACTGTTGAGTAAATTTAAGAAATTGATAATTGAAAGTTTGAAACAATTGAGCAATAAATAAAAATAATGTCGCCTGTTAATATTAGGTACTGTTAAAAAAACAATATGAAGTTTTTGTGGCTATGTAATGACGCAATACGGACCATATATATTTGTAATGACTTTATTTGGAATTCAATAATTATATTATTTTCAACATTTAAAGTGCAGTATTTACTTATTAAGCTTATAGGTTAATGACAATGGATATATGCTTATCTACTTGCCCCGTAAAAGACCTGGCGTGATGATATTTTAATAATAAGTATAAATATAGAATTAGAAATTGTGCATAGAAATAAATAAATAAAATTGTGCATAGACATAAATATTGTGCATAGAAACATATTTAGGACTAATTTATAAATCAATGGGTTATTGCGACTATATCGCATATTACATTTGTCATGACGGAAATTAACGTTATGAATGTTGCTGGTTCCTTCTGTTTCTCAACCAATAAATAAATTTATGAGGTAAACCAGTTAGGTATATAGGTATAAATAACCCATGATAAAATTATCAGCGATGCTGAGACACTGGGTAAACTGTTAATTCCAATGTACTCAGATAAAAGTCTCCATTTTAATCCTACCTTACATACATATCGTTTAAATTTAACATAGGAATTAGTGACTCTTTGCCAACTTCACAAAATGATTGAACTTGTTGGTAGGTTAGAAAACAGTGTGACGGCATACAGTTTAAAGGAGTGATACACTGACGAGCTAAACAACGGACAACACCTTAGATTGGTTGTTGAGCATCAAGCTTATGAGTCAAGACTTCCTAATTAACAGTCATAGACTTTATGTAGTTGGTAAAAAGCATGCGTTTCGCCCAGGAAGTACCAGTTCTACATATATTTTAAACGTAAAGAAATTGTTACGATAACAATTTGTGTTAAAGTCTGTAGAATGTGGTATATATACTATAGGCGACTATCTCTGATCTCAAGAGGAACGCGGGGTCTGCTGTCAATTCAGACTAGAAGAGTTTTCAAGTAATATAACTATGCTTATATAAAATGTACTAACCCGTGTAATGACACTAACAGTCCCTATTCCTGCAGGACACGATGGCACTCATTGGCGGATACCTATATCCACCAGTGGACTGAGATAGGCTGATGACAATGGTGATTCCCGGAGTCCTTCCACAAATTTATTAATAACTAATAATCTTAGTAACGACTTATACAACAGATTATACAACAGATGTCTACTGATGCGATTTTCCCACTCTCACAATTAATTAATTAAGTCCACTGTCGATTCATTGCACTCCTAAGCCCACACGTTTTAGTTGCCCATGGACCACCTCTATATCGCTCGTTTCCTTATCTGCAACGTTGCAAGTGGGTGGAATATAGCAGTGTGCGTAATTTGATCGCGACGATTATAATGTTACCTGTACGACATTCATTTTATTCGCTTAGGTGCATTTTTATTTTGTCTTAAGTTTTGAATATGTTTGTAATCTTGCCAACCCACACTTGGCCAGTGTGGCAGACCGTCTTAACTCTTCTCATTATGAAAAGTGTCCCTTGTCCAATCGCGGAACGATAAACAGGTTGAATGATGCACAAGTGTCAAAGATAATTAATATCAGTACCTAATATAATTGTAATCTAGTAATCATGAATTACAAATCACATCGACAACGTTATTAACTAAGTTTGTTGTCAACATAAAAATATCTCGAATAGTTCGTGACCAAGTTAAGTTATTTAATTTGAAAGCACGCGCAGTATCTCAGACATGCAGACTCAGTCGTAATAACCGCAGCAATATAGGCAATATTGATTTCCCGGGTGACCTAGTGTCATATAATTATAAAGATATTCATGCACTCCCTAAGACACGTTATAGAGGAATGTAGTTCATTTATTGTTGCGCCAATAAAATATTAATTAAATTATAATATTTCGCCTTGAAGCTATCCGCAATTAAATCCCAACAAATTTGTACGCTACTATTAAATTCATAAAGTACACTTTACTTGAAATATAAAAATATATTGTAGTCGAATAAGAGTGTTTTAAGAAAGGACATTATCAAAAATACGTATTTATTCTTAATAGCAAAATGTATTTGGTCTTCTTCATTAAATACGGGCAACGTAAAAAGGCAATAAATCCATCTATTCCGTTAAGTTTTTTATAAAACAATCTACACGGTATCATTGAATAAAATATAATTATCTAACTAGTGTGTGAATTAGGCTAAATTGGAGTATATTTTTGTACCTAACAAAAAGCTAGAGAACCACAACAATCGAAAAAAATACCAATTCAGATCCAACTTAAATAGCAAAAAGTTTCGACATTGGAATACTTTGTCATTCAGACTTTTATTAAGCGGATATTTTTTGTAAGTAGTCATGTAGAAAAAAATACACAATGAGTAAAGTAAGCTTTCGTAAGCACGACTGAAAAATCTACGCATAAATTTCAATATTTCAATATCAAGTTAAACTTACTTTCGTCGGCTAAGCACTTCTTTTTCCTGTAACTTCTTGTAGACAAACATCCACGGATCATCGAGCACTTTGGTCTCCATATTCTCACTAAAACGCTTCAATTACACAAACAAAAATGTATTACGAGTACAATCACAATCACTGTAAGACAGACCTTTTATCTCGAAGTCGAGCGGTCAAATATTAAAAAAGTTAACGGGTATAAACCGCCTCGGTACGTTTTCAGGCGAGTGAACTGCGGTGTGTCAGCGAGTGTCTGCGCGGCCCGCGGCTCTCTGCTTGGCTTTGTTTGCCCGAGGTTTAATACCTACTCCAGTTTTTAGAGATCCAAGCCCGTGCAAGAAAAACCATACAACCAACCACACCATTGTCCAAATTCTTTTCCCACTGCGGAGTGGCGTGTTAAGTAAAAAATAATTCACACAGCATTATCCTCATAATTAACAAATGTTTTAATCGAATAACAATTTTAATAGAGCTAATATTAGAATTTTTGATTATTACTATTATTGTCCTTGGTTTCAGCTATTGACTCCTGTTCGAGGTGCATTCGAGACGTGTGTGAATAATAGCGGCAAGTCGTTACTGTTACTTACTCGTGTGCTAATTTATTTCCGTAAAAAGGAACCTTGTAACAAAAATATATTCCGGTTAAATATGTTGCAAAGAATGCGTTAACTCTTCATTCAGTATCTGACTTTATTATCATTATAACATCACGCTAGGTCCCTTACAGAGCAGGCAAAGGGCACCGTGTGGAAATATCTCTATTCATACAGACTCGACAGTTTCTTCTGCATTTATTACTCTCTTCACACACGCACTACGATGTCGGAGTTTCCTGATGATATTTTTTTTATGATGATTAGTGATGGTCACATGAAAACTCCACTAATTTATTACTCTCATCGTCACATCAACATAAAATCTCAGATGTCTGTCGCAGAATTGATAGTCGCTGGAACAGACATGTTCTGGAGTGGAGACCGCGACTTGGCAAACGTAGCGTCGGACGCCCTCCAGCTAGGTGGAGTGACGATATACGCAAAGTGGCTGGCAGTGGTTGGATGCGAAAAGCTGAAGATCGAGCTCAGTGAGGTGCCATTGGAAAGGCCTATGTCCAGCAGTGGACGGGAGTAGGCTGATGATGATGATGACGTACATATCTATCACCAAACGTAGTTCTTTCTCCAGAATAATATTACATACTATAGATAGATTAAGTATATACCTTTCAATAAAATAATGTGTATGTATTTTCGATGTATGTACATCTGTTTCAGGTACAAATAAATAGTTTCCTTATATGACACGTCAATGTAAGTCTAAGAAAAATTTCCGCCAGTAAAAAGGGTATTTTCCGCAATCAGCTCAATGTAAGTGCGGTGCACCCGGGCTGTCACACAAATAGGAAAGAAATGGACGCTTTGAAGGGATTCTCCTAATGCGACGAAATCGGGACGGCTTACATCTTTATACTTACTCGTATATAGAAATGGATTTTATAACTTGCACTCTTGAGTGAATTAATAATCTTTCTGTGATTGTTGTACGGAATTTTCGTTAATCTATAACGGGATAGATTTTGTGGTAGAGTTTTGATAGAATAGAGTTAGATGGAAGTACAGATGGTAACTTTTGATGGAAGTACGAGTATAAGGTTTTCGTTCCCGAATCCTTTAAGAGTCTAAGGTTTGTTATTTGAAATGAATACAGTGGTAAGACAAATATTAAATATATAAAAGATATAATCAAAAAATACATATTATACAGCAGATCAAATCTTCACACCTTATAATTGCTTTTGCATGTTAGAAGTAGGTATGCCTTCAATGCTTTTAATTTTTTCTTCGCAAATACTTATCTTTTTACAAAACATTACTGCGACAAACAACTGTAGAAGTAGAATTTTATAAAAAACAGTTTCTGGAGATTTTATTCTTTAATCTTTTACGACTCATATTAAGCAGATTCGGGGAAGTTCATCCCCATTTTATTTCTTTTCGCTGACTCGTATCTCCACCAATCCGCACTCGTGCACCGTCGTAGAAGATGTACGAGGAGTCCTCGCTCCTCGATATAGGTACGAGAGAGACAATGTTCCCACTAGATGGACATTAAAATGATCATAATTGTATATAAACTTGTATATATTATTCTCTTCAAAAGACACGTCCCGAATCTGTGGTCACAATACATTTTCGTAACGTACAGGCTGTTTTTTGCGGCAACTTCATAAAATATATGTATTTTTTATACTGTAATCCTCTCATAAGCACGACATCGCGATCCCGACGGCATACGTACACACGTACGTACCACGAAAGTGGGGCGCAGCTGCGGCTGTTAAGAATTAAGGAATTTTCTAATATAGCTTCTGTTAAGCGGCCGGCGTAAGGTGAGAGCTAAATGGAAGAGGCGCAGGCCGATTAACAAATGTTACAAGATGCTCGCCCTTTGCAGAGAAATGAAATACCTCGTTCCGTAATAACGGGTGTAAAATGTGATGGGAGAACGTCATTTTGGAGTCACGAAGAATTTGTTCCACTCAAAGACTGGCGGCAGCTCGATGGAAACTGATTATACCATTATGAAACCGAGCGGCAGAGGTGGGGCAGATAATACCTCAAAGGATTCGATCTTGATTTATGATTGCAGCTATACTTGGCTTTAGATAGGTATTTGTGTGATTTGTATGAGAATATTCTAGAATATTCTAAAATTCAAATGAGAAATTTGTCATTGTAAAGTTACTCCTATTAATATTATAATATCTTGGGCTTAACTGAAATAGGCTGATGATGATGATGATGATAATGATGATGGAGGGTATAATTACATAGATAATCTAATGATTATTCAGATTGAAGGTGATGGTGGTTAATACCACAAGCCAACAATTATTGCAATCCATTGCAGCACAATTTTTTTTATTCATTTTGTTTTGTTGTTATTTTATCAAGTCTCCTGTCAAGTTTTGCTGTTCTACAAAATGGAACGCCCGACAACTAATATGCTAAAATGTCGTTCATAATTAAACGTTTTAATAATATGCTAATATGTTATTCATTATTTCACGTTACCCAATTTATTCAATATCCTATTGGATCTCGACCAGTCTAACTCGTTCACTAAAGCCAGCGAAAGAAATAAGCGAATTGAATTGGGAAAATTGATTTCATACGCTTTATCTCGCTATTGCTTCCCCGTTTGTATTTTGATGGAAACGGTGAAACGCCGAATTCTTTGGCCTTTGTCCAGACAATGAAGACACAATGTTGATACTGTCATATTTTTGAGATAAAATTTTTCACATCAAATGGCATCGGCGCGATAGTTTGGCGTCGATGAAAAATGGCTTCTCTAATCTACGTAGCGCGCCCGTGCTAGAGCTGTTTTTAATAAAATCCTCTGAATCAACTGTGAATCTGTTTCATTTTGAGCCCCATGTGAAAAGAGCAAGAAAAAATCAGTATCAGAGGGTGAAAGATTCTTTGCAGACGGACCCTGGCTATTGAATGTTTCTATACATTCGGACGGTCCGCGTTTCACGTACTGGGCACGGCCACGCTAATGTAATTGAGTGTGTGTGTATTTTTTTAGTTTCACCCATTTAAAATGAGAGCACAGGTATGTTATTAGGGTTAGACAATCGGGTTGTACGGGTTGGGATTTCGTTGAGTTTTTCCAACAGCGCGTTGTTCCTGACATGTCAGTTGCGGTTTATAAAGCCGTTTGGATTCGTCCGTGCTCCATCGGATATTTCTATGCATTTGACGGATTTTGTGCATTTTGTTCTGGTGCTAGGTGCTGTATGGTATACATGCCGTGTAACCGTGTCCGGCAGATCGGCTACACGTTTTCCGAACCGTTCGTACAATATTTGCATTTATGCGATTGCAATTGGTATTTCTACTGAATGTGTGCTGTATAGTTATTCGGTAGTGAAGTGAGATTGTGAAAATGAAAGTTATTGAAATGTTAGCGGTTATATTTTACGGCGTGTACGTACTGAAAATGTTGGATTGGTTAAGTTATTTTTTTATGTATGCCGGTTACCGATTGCGGTCTGAAAGTGCATTGAAATAAAATGAATTCTCATATACAAAGTTTGTGACCTACATATATGTGCCTATATATGAATATGTGAGGCAGGTCAATTTAGAAGATGAATTATGGATTTTTCTTTTCATGTAGATATAAACGAAGTTGCATACTGACGGCCGATACAGTCGATGTTATTTCCGCTGTTGGCTATTTTAAAGTATGATTATGATAAATACTTATTTAATAACGTTTTCTATTTAGTACGCTGTCGTAATATGGTTAAACAATTACACATCAAGTAATATGTAATAAAACCGGAAGGTTTAACATAATCTGATTGTTGCATTTTGTATTTTATTATTTTGTACAATTCATTTACTACTTACAACCACGATTGAATCTTGATGTGAAAAGCCGAAGAAGAGGCTCGATGGCGCCTTTCCAGGCAGGTCTGTCTGTAATAATGATATACTCGCAATGTCCCCGCAGGCTTCAGTTAAAGGAAAATTATAATAATATAGACGATAAAATGAATGTAATTATGTAATGAATCCTCTGTGCGTAGGACGTACAAATTTTGTTTAGGTCGTATAAGATATTGAACTAGCAATAACCTGAAATACCGTATACTTTAACCTATAAAATGTTCTCACCATCACCGAAGATTTACTGGGAGAACATACGTTTAGGCATTAGTCACGTACTTTGTCCGACACGGCGATCGAACCCAGGACCTCACTCTTTACACACTACGCCCCTTAGTATATGGTGTACAAGAATGAAAAAACATTAGTCTCTATGTACATTTAATATAATAAATGGATTGATATTCAGAAACGCTAGGGTTTCTAGAAAAAATGGGACATTAGACGTCGGTGTTGATAAATGACGACCGCAATTAAACGTTAAGCGGATTACTTATAGAGAGGCTGGGCGTGTACGGTTTTCAGCGTGTGTACAGACGGGCCGTTTATATATGTACCCGTTCTGTTCGATAAATATCTTTAATGTTTGAGTATGAAGGCATTATGAAAGTTTTTCGTAAAGTAATGTTATTCATTTGTTTCTTACTTATTCTTAGGTTTTGTAGGCTTTCGGTTTGTCTATTAGGTACATGGTTCCTAATCAGAAGTTGTACTGTTTAAGTAAAAGTAAACGGATGTTTATACATCTATATATATGTATAAACCTCTATTTACTTTTACTTACACAGAGACACACACAAACAGGCACAACTTCTGTATAAACTTGTCACAATCATTTTCGCCATATGGTATTTCTGAACAGAGCTCTATATACCTGTGGATAATGTATATGACTT
>DWMG01002021.1:0-13971 GCA_018244855.1 Elbella merops | reverse complement strand
AAAAACTAACTTATAGTAAAACAAATGAATGGTGGACAGAATAAAATAGACTTCCTCAAAATGTGAAAGAACAAACCTAGTTTTTCAATTACACCTATATCATCATAGTATATGTGTTGAGTCTCTTGTCATACACCGGGTAGAAATCCAGGCTCCGACAAGAAGTTAGACTTAGAAAAACCTCATAGTACCTACTCCATCCAGGAATAGATCCCAGTACGTCACGATCAGTAGTCCCACTTGCAACCTCTTAACTATTGAGGCTGTTAATAATAATTCATGTTGTCAATTAAGTTTATTGTGAACTGATACTAAGTAGGTTGATGTTTAAAGGTAAGTTTTTGATGTTCAACTGAAGCACTGTAAACCATTGCTTGTCTTAGCAACAAAGTTGTAACAGTAAATATTTTAATGCGTGCATCGTAATTATTAGAAGATATTAGGGTTATCAATGCATCTAATGTCGTAGATAAAATCTTGTCTAATTAGACATACCACAACTACACGAGTTGTATTCACCCACTGACCATTTCAATGTCAATCACCTGTATGCCATCTCTCCAAATTTCACATTGCACTTAAGACATGCAAAAAGCATAAACGAATTTGTCTAATAATTAAAAGTTATCTAGAATCCATAAACCAAGGTATACGCTAATACCTCATACTACATTTAGTTTCTTTTCTCATAACATTACCATAATTCAGCATACGTCCGATTTGACACACTCCATCCTACTGCTAAACTAAAATGGGCATGAGCGGCACGCCTGCCCCGTCCTCAAATACCAGTTGTATATTCGAAAAGGTCGCAGATCGCTCAAGCAACAAGGGAACACATGTCAACAATAAACGACACGCTTGTTCATGCCGCTGACAATCTAGATATTGAAATTGATTTATGCGACGTGTTAACTGCTGAGAGACCACAAGATGCTCTACAAGATTAAGGCACGGTTGGTGCCAAGACTGAGAAAGTTTCTCTATTATTTATAGTATACTTTTATTATTCTCTAATATTTATAGTATACTATGATACTTTTCCGCGAATACACTATATCGCCTAAAATGCCATAACTTTCTAATAGCACAGGGTGGTCGACCCTAAATATCGGCCAGTTATGACTCGTATCAATTACGTAACCTTATTGGGTTATAATTCAATAGCGCTCAAAGTCACAATAAATTTCGCATCAATATTATAGAAGCTGCAGAACTAGTCGTATAAATAATGAAATATATAATTTATTTAAGTGCTTTAGTAACAAATAGTAATATTAAAATGATAATATCACTAGTAATGGTAGTTGCTTTGAAGTATATTTTATAAGTTATTGAAATTTAAATTTTATATGATAAAGCACATAGACTATAAACAAGCTAATGAATGTGAATGTTTTACAAGTTATGTGAAGGTAAGTGCATTAAATTTCAATTTTAGATGTAAATAACGAACAAAGGAAACCGAATGTAGAAAGTTAATGGAAATAAATTATAATAAAGATAACACTGACAGAGTGTAACGCGTCGCAAGATTCCAGATCCATTATTCAATGTGTTGTGTAGTCCAAACCAGTGATATATGGTCGTTGATTTATATTTTGTATTAGAGCGCTAAGGTAATGGACATATGAAGTCTTCGTATATTTCTATATTAAGATACCGTTGTACTGAGCAGGGATGAAAGAAACCTGAGAAGAATGAGACTCGAACGGAAATTATTGTTATAACTAGTTGGTGCATAATCAAAAGCTTCAAAAAAACTGTTTATATTTATCTCTGACAAAAATTTGTTATATATATTAAGGAATCGTGAGCATAAGTATCGACTACATGGGGAACAGATGAAACTTTCAACAATTATTTCGCTGTCTTCTGATATTATAAATTTTTTATCGTCTATGAAGTTATCTTGTACAAAAAAGTTTAAGATTTGAAGAGTAATTGCAGAATTCATACCTCAGTAATTTTTTACTGCCAGATAGAATTAATACCGGTTATGTATTTTAAGATAAATTTATTTCTATAAACTAAAAAAATAAATAAAACCATTATAAGGAAAAATATGAGTAGCAGATAATTTTTATTGTATGGGATATTGTTATTCGTGGCTTATCGTTCAACTACGAATTATACAACAGTTCAACAAAACTAATACACATAATACAATACCTCTGACATCATGGCAAAAGTTATTGAGACCCTCTTGAAGATGGCCAGTCCATGAGTTAACAAACTCATGAGTATGACGTACGTCTAGTATCTAAGACTACTCTCATACTTGAACTAAACTATTGACATATGTTTACGGTACTCACGCCGAATCCATTCAAGAAGCGGCGATAAAAAAAAGTGACAGTATGATCCAATACAAATGAGTGCTGTTTCTCGAAACATCTCATATTCATCTAAGTCAGTTTATTACATTCAATATCACACCTCCCTCATATGTAACGAAAAAGAATAATTCCTTACTTCAATTCTGTTACTAAGCTCGGAGCATCAAAGGGATTAATTCTCCAGAGAGCTCGTATGCGCCCGCGCACGGTCGCACGTAATCTGCCTGATTTCATGTTTGACATTCAATTATTTACGCTATACGGATCCGTCCGTCAGGATCTTCGGATCGTCTTACCGTTGAATTATTAACTTCGCAAACGACTGCCGCGAGATGGGCTGCTTAAATTATATGAGTAACAACATTTTTATCTGACTCCTGCAAATGAGTAACAAATTAAATTTTGCATTCAAGGTATTATTATTAACAGATTTCATATCGATCTACAAACTTAACAATAAAATCTTTAATATAGTATTCTGACTTTTATGTGAAATATATGTCGATGTTATAGGCGTTTAAGGAAACATGAATTCAGTACATCTGAATTCTTCCCTTTATATTTACTGTTATTTTAAACTGCAATAAAATACTTAATCTTTTATTCTTTTTTAGCATCTACGTAAAGTTTATTCTAAAGAAATAACAAATTAGATCCGTCTAAGATTCAATAAATTGTCCAAAAAATTTTATAAGACGTATCTTAAAACGCTCACCTTTATTCAACGTATATTGGGCTCGAAATTAATTTGTATATCATAATAGTAAAAGTAAATGTCCACGTATAGTCCCATTGAAGTGTCTGTCGTTTCATTTGCATTAAAAAATTCAATTCTGTGTAATAAATTATGTTGGCACTCGAGATTGATATTAGAATCTAAACGAGACTGTATTACACCCACTCCGTGTAAACTCCAATCGTGTAATACACAAATCACAATATAATCAATTGCATTATGCGAATATAATCGATTCAAAGCATCGTTATCGATAGAATCGAGTCAAAGCGTGGGCTTGACGCCATGTTCCGACTGTCACAATTCGATATTAGAGCAAATGTAATACGTATCTATGTCTATAGTTTATTTCAACCAATATTTTTGTCTTTTACAGTAACGTTTGCATTGCGAATCATTAAAAATTCAAAAACACCTATAATTCAGTCTCATTTTGGTACAAGTTCGTTACTTTGCGATAACTTCACCGAAATGGATACATCTTTCAATTTTACATTAAGCTTATGCAAGCTAGTTGAATAAGAAAATTATGGATTTTATAGAAATTGCTGAGATATGAAACAGAATTAAACTTTAATACTATCAATAGGAATACTTCAAATGGACATCGACCAGATCGATTCCACAAAATTGACTGCCACAGAGGTCAGGTTAATAGGCCATAAACACGCTGTTAAAATATAATGTCTATCAATGTAGCGATATCCGAAATAGTTCTTACGAACATGCTCCACAAATGAATACCGTATTTTAATGCGAAATAAGTTTAAAATTCAAAAGCAAATGAATTTGAAATAAATACAAATTATAAACTTTAAAATTATGACGCTTAACATCTTGAACCGTAATGTTATAAATCAACTTGCAATGGAGCTTTCGAGCTTATCTTTAATGTTATAATAAAACTAAAGCATTTGGTAGCAGTGTGAAATTTTTTACAATTAATTAAGTTTTATTTTTACTATAATTGGATGGAATACTTAATAATAACTATGTTTTAAATTTTGCACTATTTCTACTCCGTCTGAGACATTTTTTATGATAAGAGATTAATTTACCCAATACAATGAAACAAGTAATTATGTAACATGATTATGTAACATAATTATGTAACAAGTTAACGTTATATGTTATTAAACATAATCATAGCTCAGTAGCATAAACCAATAAAGGTAGGTAGCTGAAAAGAAACCATTGAACATTAAACGATCTCGCAAGTAGACAAATGAAATGTACTCAGAGAGGAAATAACCTTTATACCGATTTACATCAGAAGCTCACAATAAATAACACTCCTCTAATGCCCTATAAAATTTTTACGACGGCGCTACCACAATAAACATTAGTCACATAAACGCATAGTCCCTTTAACTACTTTATCCTTTTCAATGAAACAACTCATATCGTAATGAACTTGTCAAATACTATGATTGATTATTACGTCGACAATAGAATTGAATTCTTAATAAATATGTAAATTGCAATCCTCAATAATAAATAACATTAGCAAGGAGATAAAATATACATAACCAGTAAAGCTTACATAGTAAACATACACCTTCAAGATAATTTTGATCATCTTAATCTTTAATCTTTAGGGTTTAATGGAAAAACTTAATCAACAACAAAATTCATTCTTATATTGCTCGCAACTATTAAAGCTTACAAGTTGAACATATGGAAGTTCTCTCAGCGTCGTTTCTGGCGCTCATTCTTGCTACAAACATCCAAGCTTTTCTTTTTCTATTAGGTGTGCGTTATTATATTGTTTTTTTTTATAAATCGTTAACAGAGTCATACCGGGATAGCAACGCGTTGGTGATGTCTATGACGTATCCCTGGTGTGTGTGATGATAATTTTACTATCACAGGGCTCATATACCCATACAATAAAAAAATGTTTGGAATTGTAAAAACACTGTATTAGATGATAAACAGATGAAAACATTACAGACTTGACAAAACGTAAACCTCCGAGCGTTTGATTCCGGAAACTAGTGTTAGTAGTGCTTTGTTTCCAAAAAAAAACAATACAACTATAGAGAATATCTTATGTCTAAGGTGCTACTCTGGATGTAGCAATCCTATCATTAATACACGTGGACTTGATTTTAATAGGTATGGACAATGTCCAATAGATAATATTAACATCAGTTATAAAATACATGGATCCTATTGACGCATTAACTGTTTATGCGAACATGTAAATTGGTATCACACTGTCGTGACAATTGATTGAATGAACATTGTGTGAATTCGTTCGTTGCATTGCTCGTTGCAAATATTCCATACAACAATCTAATTTTATTCATAGATCCGTTCTCCTACATTGCTGTTTGTGCATTCTAGACACTTCGAAGTAATACACAATGCATTCATTCTGGTACAAAAAAAGTAAACCTTGTCCTATCGTAATTATTTTTTATAATGACATCTTCATTTTCAAAATTATATTTGAATTCAATTTGATTCAATTAAATCAAAATGAGTAGGCATAGTAAAACCACAGAGTCATGAAATAAGTTCTCAAAAATCAAAGTCGTTATCAATTTCTTCACAGTATTTTGGAAAATTTGCTACTATTAATAATAATTTATGAGCACAACCTTTAATGAGACTATTTAAATTAATGTTTTTTTGTCTCTCTTTATCACCACATCAATTATAAGTACCTTTGTTATTATAACTAACAATCTTTCTAAGCTAACTACAATATCCAGCAAAGAGTACTAACTGAGGAACACTGGCGTTTATTGCACAAACATTGCAATTCTAGTATCTAATATTTGCAGACACATTGAATCGTGTAAATTAAATACTGTACATGCCAAAACAGCCAAGCAACAAGTAACCATACAAGGCCTCCAATCTATCATTTGATATGAGCTTGGCAAAATGTACGAAACGTGGGAATATTGTGAATAGCTAATGAAGGCTACAATTAAAATTCGATGCTGTTAATCATTGAATTACACTAAACGGTGTGTCTATAATAAAACTAACCTTTCACCTTATAGATTTAAATGAAAAGCGTAATTCAATGTATTTAAAGACGCGTTTGATAATTGTAAGGTGATTTATGCTGTGTTAAATTTTGTGTTCGCGGCTGATAATATCTTTCTATTCATCGTCTCTGCCTCTGTTTCAAGCTTTATTCTTCTATCTTGCATCAAATATGTATATAATAATATTTCTTTCAATTACAGTAACGGTATTGCATCTATTTTTGGTAATCTGATTCTAACGTATTTTGTTGAGGTTCAATGGATCAGACATGCAGACATAAAAGTGCCTACACTTTTTAAATTAATAGTTACACAACTAACATCAATGTCAAAATGAATGTCAAATTGGATACAAATATCTATATGTTGAGAATACCGCTTAACATCCGACAACCGAGTACTACTTAGTAGCTTTTTATTCTCAATTTCTCACTATTAAAATATTATAAGTGAAAACAATAAATCAACCAAGTCGCAGTCAGTGCCATTATCAATAAACACAACTAGTCTGTTACGTTTAATTTGAAGTTCATCTCCTACAGTTATTATTAAGCCACATGCTCATAGTATCGCGGCCACTGCTTTGAACTTTATCTCAAGTGTTTTAGAAACGACTGTACGAAAAGCGGATTGATTTTGCACTCCATTAAAATAACTGCGCTTGCTGTTTGGGTAATCCTTTCAATTATTGTTTTTCTCCTATCACTTAGTGCCATTAAACATACGGACGTAAAAGCTTCAAGTTCGATTTTAACTATTTACTTAGTCTCAATTTCATTCGTAACATCGTTTTCTTTATCTCATCTTAAGCGTAGCAAAGACGGCGACTGTAATCGCCATGTTCATTTTTATTATCTTCTATTTTTAGGATTCCTGATTCATTATGAAACACAATCTACCATAGTACCATAAGTATGCCGAAAACAAATTACAGTATTTGAAAAACTAAAATTTTACTCCAGATATTATACATTTACGATTACCCGTTAACAATGGGGCGTACATGCGAACAAAACAAATGCTTGTTTAAAAATAAATACAGTTAGCAATAATCTGATATGGGTTAAATATTGAGCACCTGCCTGTCATTTCATAATTACGTACTAAAAAGATTTGGCTTCTTCTACGCAAACAGAACCCTTAATTTTGTCGTCAATTATTATTAAGCTACTTTTAGTATCGTTATCTTACATACCCACTAATATATTTTAAAACAGGTTATTTACTGAGCATAATTTGCTATTTCATAATAAATTGAAATGTAAAACAAAAAGCATTTACCTGTTTTTAAATATCTTCTCTTTAACTAATTAATCGCCTTTTGAATGCACCATGAACAAAATTCCTCGAGAAATTCCATTAGTCGTAGGCATATCGGTTTGAATAGTATCAAAATTCTCACCTGCCTTCATTATTATCTTACCGTGTTAAATTTCACGTTGTCCAAATCCATTCATGGTTGGATGTCTATTCACTACCACACCGAGGTCTCATAATCCACCATTCGAATGCGCCCCGCTGGAAATCTACATTTTTATGATAACTATCCGGATACCATCCACGCTCGATTGCCACATCAATAAATTAACAGTATCCCACTTTCAGCTAATTAAGAGTTAAAAAATAGATTTGGCAATTTCTATCGTAACTAAAGTGATGTAATTCGAAAAAGTAAAACGAATTAAGGAGCACGAATTTAGACTTCAGACTTCTAAAGTCTTTAGCAACATATGTACAAATGTATTTAGCAATTAGGAAATTTAATTTATTCATTTATTTTTCACGCTATTTATTTTTGACGCTACGTCACCATCGAAACATCTTTGAGTGTCTAATAGTGTCACATTTACAGACGTATCTCCAAGATTTCTGGTAGATGCTATGCATCTTTGTTATTGGTTTCGAATAGTATTTATTTATATTCGAACCATTTTGGTACCAATGCCAATAGATGTAGCGAGGCTATCGCCTTTTAATACATTAAGCTGTTTTTTAGCAAATTATTGTCAGTTTCGTCGTTTATTGTTACATCATTAACTTAAATCGCTCGATTATATTTTTAATAAATGGTATTGAGATTTGCTTTTGACAGCCGCCGTCTGATCGTTCGAAATAAATTGTAATCTAAATAATTCATTTATATAACTGGTTACTAACTCAGACCTGCCAACTAACCGTGATACGTTGTTTCGTATGATTTCTCTACATTTTCACCTACTTTATGAATATTTTTGCTTGTCTTCTAATATATTTTGCTCGAACTATCGATATTAAATGTAACAAGGAGCTCCATATCTGTGTACATTTCATGAGCAAAATGATAAGTAAGTATTCATCGGCTACAGAAAATATTTTTTTTTATATTGTTTTTGCATCAAATTGTAATAAACACTCAAGATTTTCAAAAATACAGTTTGTATTTAATATGACTAACAAATGAATTAGACTACGAGGTATTTTCTTCAGTCTTTCTTAAATGTGTCTTCAATAATATGGTAATTTTTTTATGAGCAATATTTCATGAGCGTTGTATTAAAAGTGTCAATAATCTTGAGCAGTTGTTACAGCTGGATCAATATTGTTCGATCCTGTTTTCGGTCGTAAAACCGCCCTAAAATCACCACATTACAAATACGATTATGATAACACATCCCTTAATGTTGTTTCATCTGACGCCTCGTTATATGAAAATGGTTCTTTTACGACTTTCAGCTTTGATTTTATTTCTAAAAACACCATACTGTCATGCGACGAAAATATTGGTACATATTTCCCTTTGAAATGGAGACATCATCGTGTAGTTTAGAGTAGCACTAAAACTGGATGAGCTAATTAAGTAGTTCATAATGATGTTTTTCGCAGCTAAGAGTTTCGAATATTTTTGATTTACCGCGATAATCCATGAGGGGTTATAATGATTTTTAGAACGTTGTAAAATTTTAATTTGGATTGTAAATTTATATTGTCATCATAGTTTTTTTATGATGTCAATAAAACTAATTGATTCAAGTAACATTTCCTTTTGCGTCAACTACATTTATATATCAGGTTACTCCTTCTTCAAATTCTTCATAAGTGAATCCGTGCGATGAATACGATTTTAGGGTTAGCATCTTATGGAAGACACCAAGATCCACACATGGTTGTAGCGCCGAAGCAAGAATGAGATCTTATTGGCGCTTCCATAGTTGCATATATTGGTATTTATTAGTAGATCACCTGTACTTTTCTGGTCATTTCCTGACATTTTAGATTTAGAGTCGACACAAATAAGTCCACAGATTGAAAGATATAGGTCGGCTCTGCCAACATCGGCGTCTACACGCTGTTGACGTGAGTTACACCGTTTTTTCCCTACTAATTGTTCTCACTGCCCACAATAAATATAATTTATTACTATACGACTCTTAAGAGTGAGAGAGACATGATAAAAATATGTGCTGGCTTAACTCACATATGATTTTTCTGGATAGACTGACTAGTTTCGGACATCACCAGATCCTTCTTCAGAAGTTCTCCCCGAATAGAGATTGAAACCAGGTCTATCTCCAAAAATATTCACGAGTTTAACCGGTAAATCTTTTAATCACGTAACAACGTAACATCATGCCTGTAATCCCCGAAGTGGTAGGCACAGGAGTGTAGTACACCCCCACGCTTCACCAGTTACGTTTAAGTCCCACAATGGAATAGGTGAGCCTATAATAAGTTTCTTATCTCAGTTTATTTTTTTATCAAATCTACTTTTACATAATAACACAATTTTATTGCATCAATATATAGAATGTTGAATATGTAAATAATATTTTTATACACTATTCGTTTCACATTAGCTTGTCGTAATCTGTGAATTTTTTTGTGATGTGTCTAATAATAATATTAATGTATCATAATAATTTATATTCTAACAATACGATGGCAAAGTCATAGACGCCTTGGAAACAGTAACGATGATAAATAAAGAACTAACCTTATCCAGTACTTGTTTACATTTAATGTTAACATGGATTATCTCGTTAACAAAACCTAAGACTACCTGCTGGGAAGTTTGAAGCATGACATACAAATTTGACTAATCACAACACTGTCATATTTCACCGATTATCACTTTAACACATTAATCAGTAGGCCGCAATGAAGTCGTTCACTAATTATTCCTTTTCATTCCACAATTCTTTTGAAAACTGATTTTTTTGTCGTTATTAACAGGTGAATTATTTTTAATTTTGAATTATGTATAATATTATAATCATAAAAAAAACCTATTTCTATGCTATTCAAATGATCAAAACTTTACGAAACTATTGAACAACCTGTTCAAGTTAACTTACCTACTTGCAGGAAATCGGAGTACGTAATAAAGGTTTATAGTTCACGAGTGGCCATCGAGTTCCAGTGGTACTAACAAATTTGGACGCAGTTACTCAAACCAATTGTTTTGTTTATAGAAGCTATCTAACTGCTACGGTTACAGTTATGACATACAAACTGAACGTGAACTTTATATGGTTGTAATAAGGTCGCAAATAAGGTGTCAATTCAGCTAGACGTTTGTTGTTTCGTAACAATAATACGGTAGTTTGAAAGGAAAATTGGATTACATTAACCGTTCAGACTTCATAGGCTTTACCGATAATATTTGAGCAAATTTTGCAATGTACGCGTTATTTGTTAATATCGGCGAATTCCGAGTAGTGGATTTATGTCTAGAATTTCATATCCTTGTCAATAGTTGTTAACCAACAATGTCGATATTATAGGTACAATTTATACGCGTTTATTGAATTGATCCATTCTATCCAGTTTCAATTTTTTAATCATCCAGATACTGTGACGCATGAGGCTTAAGGGCACATAAAATATTTCATCGTATTTTCTTTTATTGAGAACTTTAATACGAAAAAATATCGCAATACCTCACCAATCTCATTCTGAGAGCAGCCCGGTGTCTAACAGTGGAACAACAGTGGGTTAATGTTGAAGATGGAATCATTAAATATCATTCATTACGGTGGCCCGCCCCTCCCTCTCAAGTTTTAAATATTTGTTATTATATACATATATTTTCATTATAATCAAAAAAAATTATCAACACATAACAGGCACAGAAAATCGATTAGTTGACCTAATCAAGTGTAATTACGACGCGTGATTATGATCAAATAATTACACATAAAAAATGTAATTTATTGGTTTTAAGGAGATTTCAAATGTGTTACATGTTTCCGCTATTAAGCCACGAATTGTAATTACAATGAGTTTAGAATCAGATACGGTGTTGCGTAGAATTACAGAAGTAACTTTGACTTGCACGAGTGGACCTTGGACCCTTATATATGAAGGTCTAAAAGTAGCTCTCAGGTAGCTTTGCAATGAACCATCCTAAAGTCTATTTAACTAGATTACTTTCACTTTAAGAATGAAATGAGTGTACATATGTAGCGACTTGTATACTTTCATGAGTATCTATTAACTTTTTATAAAAATACGACTATTGTATAAACCCAAAAAAATCTCTAATTTATTGTAGTGTATGAATGACCAATGGGTTATTTGTGAAATTATTTAAGAAAACCCATGCTTTAATTATCGTTTAATAATTAGGTATATCTTCAAACAACCCACAGACGGCAATCTAATTACACACTAACTAAGCTACTGTAACCGTGCAGTTAATAAATAATAAACATTTTTTTTTTTTTTTATTAGGGTAAGCAGGAATCCTGGAATAGGTGGTGAGCCTATTGCCATACACCGTTCACAGACCCAGACTCCCGAGTCATTACTAGAAATTCTAAATTACAAAAATCCAATACTCCACGAATTTCAACGAATGAGAAACATTTATTGTAATAAATTAATTGATAAATTGCAGGTGCTGTGTGGGGCAGTGGCGGGCGCTGGCGACGTGGTGGGCAACGCGAGCCGCGTGCGCCGCGCGCCTCCACCACACCACGCGCACCGCGTGCTGTAAGCGACATTTTGTTTTTATCGAACGTTCTCGAAGGAGCCTAAGAACGCTTCTTCTATCTTTTACCGAAGGCAAAGCAGTTATTGAAGAAATATCACGAAGCATGTGCCAAAAATATTGTAACGTACTTTAAGATAATAAGTTCCTGTCTAATCATTTGATATCGGTTATAAGTCCATTGTCAATTTCAATGCTTTTCAATATTTAAATATCATTGAAGGAATACAACACAGAGCAAAGTAGACTTCCTGATCCATACAAAGATCACAGACGTAATAAACAATTAAATATGACTATTGCTCTCATGTAAAGGCGCCAGAGAATCCGAGCCAAGTGTAACAGAGATTTAGAACTCTTAAAACAAAACCAAAACCACTGCGCCACGCAATTCTAATGTTCCGTGGTCTTTTGCGTTCATTAGAGCTTCCTATTTGCTCCTCAGTTAAATAAATCATTACTAACTATCGCCCGAAGGCAAGCATATACCAGTTTTGATTAAGCGTTATCCATTCCGCTGACGGTTGTGGAGTTACCGCCTCAATTACCACGTGAAGCCACTGTACATTAGCATTCCTGGACATCTCATATTAAATGAACCTGGAACTAACTGGCGTCTTGACGTATTTGATTTGATTAGCATATTCCAACATTGGTTATAAATTGCATTAGAATACGATTATTTATTCTTATTTCTTGGAATAGTAAAGTATTTAGGCATTACCGCAAAAATATGTATAAAAAACTCACAGTGTTGTAGAAATTTATTTCAAATAAAACTACTTACCTGACGAAGACGTAGCAAGAACAAACTTTAGTACAAGCTAAGAAACATTTTGTAGTATCATGATTAGGAATAATTTTATGAATGTTCCAGAACGGACGAGGAGCTAGACGCGACGGCAGCGTGGAAGCGCTCTCACTGGCGCGAGATGCAGTCGATACTGCGGCGGGAGGGCTCACAGCGAGACTTAGTAGAGTGTTGCCCTTCGGTACTCGAAATGGTTGCCAAGAAAGGCGGGCGGACTCCCACCGGGCTCTACGTAGAGTTGTACGAGGACGGTGAGAACAAGCAAAGGCTGTACGAGCTCTCCTGCGCTCCAGACGTCGTCGACAAGCCGTGTCGGTTTGTCGACGCGCGACTTTACAACCAGTCGAGATGCGTACAAAAGTATTCATACTCGTACGCGCTAGTACGATACTCGTCGGGGACGGAGATGCCGCAGCGGCATCGGCCAGAAGGACATTTCTCGGTGCCCGGCTCGGGCGGGTGGTCGATGGACTATGTTATTGTGCGTGCAGGTTGTGAGTGCCAAATAACACCTCCCAAGCGGAAGAGTGCGCATCGAAAGCGGCTGGAGAGGCACAGGCTGAGGAAGAAAAACAAACGGTTAGAGGAGGACGATGAAACTTGATTCGCTCTGTGCTAGTGCTTACCAGTGGGACTTGAACAAATTAACGCGGAATTTTTCCGACTTAGTATTAGTTGGTTATTGTGCCATAGCATTTGTGTGCCTCTTACTGGAGCTGAAACGTATATTTCGTAATACAAATCGCCAAGTTCCTTGAAAGAAAAAACTCTCGAAAAACTAACACAAAAATCTAAATTTAGACTCTTTGGATCATCGAAATTTCTATCTAAGCCTTTCTAAAATCTAGAAACACGTACAGAATCAGATGCTATGGTATTTTAACATTTATAACATGTTACCGATGCCGCCAGGTCAGGTGCACACTCGGTTGCACACGCAACCATCGGTAGATGTATTTCAATATATTTATTTTGAAATGTTTCATCTATTACGCTTCTCGTTGTATTACGGTGTAATTCTTGTTACTGTACAACTAAAATGCCTTGCCGTGGTGCCTTATCACTATTTAGATTGTTAACTCTCTCTCTGTTTTAGATATTGTTACTGCGTC
>DWMG01002020.1:0-13972 GCA_018244855.1 Elbella merops | reverse complement strand
AAGTGTGGACGCTGTTGTTCTGTATGAGGGCGAGCTCCTCGACGGCGTCGATCTTATTATTACACATTTCGAGAATGTCAACTCGCCGCAGTCCCTCGAAGGCTCCAATTCGAATTATTCCTAAGTCAGACTCTCGTAGCGCGAGGCGCCCCACGCGCGTTAACCCAAAAAACGTATCGGGTAGAAGTGCCGGTAAATCCATGTACGAAAGCTCTAATATACCAACACCCTCGAGTCCGGCGAACGCTTGGGGCTCAATCGCTCTTATTCCCGATGGTAACTCTATCTGAGTTACATCATTTAGTCCGGAAAATGCGTGCGCTAGTATACGTTTGATAGGATTATTTTTAAAAGATATCAGTTTTATAAAATTCGTACCGGCAAATGCATATCCCTCGATCTGGGCAATCCTATTGTGTGATAGAACGATAGAGGAAATATTTTGTAGAGCGGCGAAGGCGAATGCATCCACCGTAGCGAGAGGGGTATTTTGTATAAAGAGCTCGTTGAGACGAGGGAGGCCCCGGAAGGCGAAGGGGCGAATACGTGTCAGGTTACAGGCATCCAGGGACAGTCGACGCAGCTGTCGGAGATGCGCAAACGCGTCAGAGCGCAACACACGCAGATCCGTACGCGAGAGTGATAGCTGCATAACATTAGGACTTAGTGCCGATGGGACACCTCGTAGCGTCGCACTATTGCAGACTACCTGTAAGAAAAATATATTTCAATAAACTCGAACACACAGGGCACCTAACTCACGTTATAGCGTTTATAGTTGCTGTCAGAAACACGAAAAATATAGGTATCTCCACTATATAAGCCACTCACTTCTCTTCTATTCATTTGTAATTGAAATGTTGCGTATTTTTTAGAATTCAATATAAAAAAGAACCTGCAAAAAAGGCAGTGGTATTTTATGGCCCGATCAGTAAGAGTCACAATTCCAACGCAATATCGACTGTTTGTGCTGTCAATAAAATTAATCCGTCCGTGTATATCCCCCAACGCACACAGACGTATCGCAGCGTTTTGATTGAATTGTTTCAAACTTAAGCTCAACAAATAACTAGAATAAACATCAATCAATTTCGTATAAGTTTTGCATAATCATGATTTTATAAAATTTCTTTCACAATATAATATCTGTTTTGGCTGCCAATACAATTTATTACGCGCCTTTTAAACGTACCGCTTCAATTAAGCTAATTAAATGTGAAATCACTTTCTGATTTATCTCGCATATTAAAATGGTAAACGTGCGTGTAAATGCAGTGCAATTGCCAGTAATTTCGAGATTTATTGGCATCGTGTATACAATTTGTTCTTAATATGTCGATTTATAACTCATTTTTAAGTTTTCCTGATATATTGTGAATAGAAACGATACGTAACCTCTACGCGAGATTAAATATTTTAAGTGAAACCTTTGTAAATTCATTAGGTTTATTATTATTAACGTTTTTATAATGGTACTAGACAGCGGATACCTGCATTTCAATCTGGACGTGATAATTATGATTAAAAAATTAAAGACGTTCACGTTACTTTAACGATACGTTACAATAATCTTAACTGTCAATTAAACTTTATGCAGTATCGTTACAATTTATGTTTTTCTTAATATATTTCTTTATAATAAATGTATCGTAAATATTCAAAATAAAAAATCAAATTTCATTTATAACTCTTGACTAGTGTGAATTAGGTATCGCCGACGAGTGTCATTTTGTTCACATTAGTTAGAATCTTTACTTGGTGTATTCCTTATAAAAATTCAAGCTCCTTATTATAAGTTAAATCGATTGCGCGGCGTGCGCCACTTAGTATGATTAAACTTACATTATTCAGGGATAAAACTGTTCCAAAAAGGCTTCATAAAACGTACCACAGATTGTTCAACATAGCCTTACATGTAGCTATGTATATAGTTATGTATGTATTGTGTTATCCCATCTTATTTTTATCTAATATTTACTACTTTATAATGAGCTTATCAGTGGAATTACAAAGTATGGTCACGACTTGAATTGCCGACTTACACTTCTTGAAAGCTTTTAAAAGTAAGTTTCGGTGAGAATCTTTTAACAAAGCTAATCTGTGTTAAATTACTAAACAGAATTTACTAAAAGTTAAATTTTATCTCGTTAACAACTAACACATTTAAGTAAACTTTGTATAAACGTTAAAAAAGTGAATAATACTGATACCTGAGATTGTGATAGGCAGATGCATTGGGTTGGGCAGGAGGGCACGATTGTCGATGCCAGCAACTGGCTGTGAACTGGTGCGCTCACCAAACTGGACACCACCACCGTCACCAACCAGCGCACCACCCACCTGGTACAACAATAAAAAAATTGAATATTCAACGATCATTTTTCATTATAATGACAATAATACTTTTATTAAATATTAAGCCTACCCGTTTTGTTAACAGAAAAAATATTTTCTTCCGTAACAAGGATTTCAATTACGAGAGACGCAACGTATTTATCTTGGTAAGTAACCTTAAACGAAAACAAACACGGGTGCTATTGGATATTATACAGTAGCACGAGTGAAATGCGCTGGCACAGATTAGCTCGTTGGTAGTAGAACCTGATTTCTTTATAGAAATGTTTTTATCGTTAATGGTTACATAAACATTTAAAATTGCATGTTTTATATAAAATAAAATGTACATTAAACTGTATTCCCTCGACATCAGCGACGTGAATTCGAACACTGCATTATATTCATACACATCGGATGATATCGAAAAAACGGGCTGTTTGATGCGCTCATTGCAACGGCAGTAATATTTCAAACTGAAGCTCTTTTAATTGAAACACTCTGATGGGTGTTGCTAGAGCATTGTGCGATCTACAATTTATTTTCGTCCCTTGACATTCATATTCATGAAGAGGTTTTGATTGCTATTGTGTCGGTTCACGTTTGCCACGTTTATTCCTTGAAAATATTATAATACACCTACGATTCGTCAGTAAACACGTCTGCCAGGGTTAATGAATGTGCTTATTATACGACAACCACGCTACGTTGTTGAATAAATACTTATTCACTGTCAAAAATAGCACAAAGCTATTGTTAATGGATGTATTCCTCTTTCCCACGTAACCAAGAATTTCATAGCAATTGTAGAAAAGATTAAATCCTACACAATTTCTATATACCTATGTCCCAAAATAACATGTAACATTTTTACAGAAAATTCTTATACCAGTTTATTACCTACGCGAGAATTATTTTTCGTGATTATTCTACGCAAAAACTAATAATAAATGCTACACTTGTTTTTACTTTTAAAAATACGCAATAAAGGAATGTGCATGCTCTATCTAAATTGCTGTTCTCAAAAATGTCCGTTCGTTTGTTCATCTAAATCATACTATCTGATTTAAGTAAAAATATTTTGATATTGATGGTTGTATGTGGCTAAGATATAAAATATGTCATCAATTTAATAACTGATATAATAATAATAATCGACCCATTTATCATTCCACTGTTAGAATATTGTTTTTCTCTCATAATGGGAGGATTAAGGCCATAGTCTGCCACACTGGTAATAATTATATGATATAATGATTTGCTCTAAACCAGTAATCGTGGGAGTAAGTTTTTTTCGAACTCCCACAAGAATTTGTATGTATAGTAGTTGGTAAGTACCTATATATTTCCAGCTAGCGATTCTTCTCGTATTTATAATTAGATCCTCAAATACCTAACACTGCTATCACTATTCGTTGGGTTAGGTTACCTTAAATAAAACCGTTTATCTCCTAGCTTATACATAGACCAATAAGCGAAAGAAACATTGTCTGAACAAAACACACAATAGTCTGGAAGGGACGGTAAAAGTTTCCTTTAACTAGTTTCAATCATATTGTATTTGCAAAGTTTTATTTAGTGTCTCGGCTGTGAAGAATAAATGTTTTACCTGATCACGAAGGCGGGGGCCATGGGCGGGCGCGAGCTGGGCGCGTCGCCCGCCTCGCGCTCTCACCTACGCACCTCCATAGTGAGTTACGCCACCCTGAGAATAAATCGATCATTAATCTTTGTGTCGACGAAATTAGATAACAATCAGCACAAGCCAAACTGGTACAACAGATTTATTATGATCGTCATCAGCTGTCTCAGTCCACTGCTGAACATAGGCCTCGTCTAAGCGAATGTTTGTCTGTTATTTCCACACAGGGCGTGCGGTTTGAGGATCGTGGAGCATAACTTTTCGCTCCATCTGGGCTGCTACCCGTCGGCGGTCAAAGCCACTACTAGCAGGTGATGTTGAATTAGATGAACCTTGGATCCTTTTACATCCAAACGGGAGATAAGATAAAGGAATAATTTAAAAATATAATTAAATTTATTTGTGAATCTCGAGAACGTGCCTTCGACCTGCCATAGATAAGGCTAGAATTCTTCGAATCTATAAAGTGTATCTAAGTGTATCTGTAAAATATCTAACTGTAATATGAATGTTTGCACAATTTATTACATAAATAATAGAAAACTAAATTCCATGAAATTCGAATACACATTTAGACAAGCACTTCCTATTACGTTAGAAGGAAAGTTATTTTTGTCTTGGGTGAATAACGTGTCTTCGGAGGAAGAGAGAATAATGTTCACAGATTCAATTATACTTAAACGGAAATTGAAAATGGAGACTTGATCGTACAGCTTCCTGTGAGCAACACACTCGTTCCACTTTAAGATTACTAGCAATATCTGCCAGCAAGAAACTATACTTCTTGGAAAACATTAAACAATTTGGGAACAATGTTTTAATGCCTAACGAGACTAGATTCATCAACAAGTGTATCTATTCATATTTCATTTATTTATTTCTTCGATAAATCAATTAGAAGGGACTTTCCTTATTCGGACTTATCAGTGTCGTTATTCTTCTGGACAATATTGTTATATATATATTATCGCAAAACGAAAATCAATAACATTGTAACATTAAGGAGTCTTTTTTATCGATAGGCTTTGCACGTGCAGAAATGTCCATAAGGCCGTAGTCCATGAAAAGCGCATTTAAAGTGCAAGAGATCCTGCGCTACCCTTCTGGCACTAACAAACAGACTTGATATCAAAAATCATTGAGTGGAAATCACCATGATATATATTGACTGATGAGTTCCACACCGGGGAAGCTCCACAGACGCGCAGCGACTGTTGTTATTGAGTTGTAAATTTTGTCAGTCTTCCTCTCGTGCGCGTTCCTACACGCCTTATATCGAGAAAATAAACGAGAAATCAAAACAAGCGCTTAGTTAAAAAGTCAAGTTAATAAAAAGGCAATAGAATACTTTTAGAATAAATCATTGAAAATAATAATAAATCAGCATGCATATATGAGAGAGGGATGAATCCAGAAGAAACACGTCAGGACTGTGAGAATAGAGATTTTTGGCACCGGGTACTCTCTGCCTACCTCGTAAGGGTTTTGGAGTGAAGGTAAAATTATAATAATAACTTTTATTATTACAATAAACATCTGCGTAAAGGAAATATATTATCACACATAGGTCACACATTCATTTATCCGATATCGGATAAGGTCCGTATCCCTTTTATTTGCAATCAATTTAAAATAGCGTGCAGCGTCCTACAGACTACTGTGATGGGTAAGAGAAACCTCGCATGGGTATCTTGCAATAACAAAAAATCAACTCGTGCCTCTTGTTAAATTAGTACAAGAAACATTGTCATTCTATTCAATACTATTCAGCCCATAACATATTAAAAAGAAAAAATAATTCAATAATGGATATTATAATAATACTATTCGGTGTTCCAAATTTAAAGAAAAATTTTATACGCATTCCAAACGCTTTCAAAAAGACGATTGAAACGCTTTCAAATTAACTTTCTTCACAAATAACATTCGTTCTCATTAGCGTGTATGAAACGAGCCACCAGCGACAGTCTGTAAAGGGCCTAATCGGCAACGTGACGGCTGGAAGGACATGAGCATAGACGTTTTGGTATTCCCCATACATCGTCACATCGTACTTTTACACGTATCACACGGGTCGTACGAATAATCGCTCACACTCGTGATAAGTGTCAACAATATGGAGCCATAATAAAAGCTACATGTAAATAATAGTCTGCATACGTCGTGCTTACTTGAAATACAAAACGGCGCTTTGAATAATGCTGGAGTTGGATGCCAAAAACTTAAAATTGCAAGAGAATGTTTACGCTTGGCGTGTGGAGATTCCCGGCCTGTCCCCAGAGCGCCATTACGCCGCCCGCCTGAGACACACGCTTTTAAAGTAAACTACGCCTAAATTATATCAACGAAACATTTCTAGACAAAGCATTTTTTATATAACAAACATATAATGTCGTGCTTTAAAATATTTACTACACAATTAACAAAGCTTTACTGAGAACTATTATGAATAAATAACAATAAATTGCCACTGTTAATTAAATAAGCACGGCATACCGTTTACATTAAATGTTATTTTTAGTTAAATTATACATTTCGTTAATCAGATAAGATAAAATTTTAAATAAGGCAACATCGCCCACGCGATTAGTATGCCCACATCCGACTATTCCTTAATAGTGTGTGACTGAGTGTAAATATCGTAATTTAACGACTGATGTTTTTTGTAAGGTATAAGTCTTAAAACATAATTTAGGAGGATTTCTATATATCAATAGCTGCCACTTTCTCTGAGAGTCTAGCTCGCGAGGAAATAGAATTATTGTTATGATAAACACAGGCTAAGTTCTTTCTAAGGAAGTTTCAGTTTATATACTTTAGCATGAAAACGGAATACACTGACAGAAAAATTTCCTATCGTATACATTATTTATCGTTATAAAACTTTCTTTCAGCCCTTGAAAGTCCATTGGCGGATATAGGCCTCCTTTAATTGGCGTCACTCCTTCCGGTCTCAGGCCTTCCAAATCTAGTTTGATGTTACTATTTTTTTTAAACATTACTTACGCTTCTTTCTTCCGCATCGACTGACGGTAGTTTAAAAGATGTGGTCTGCCCATTGCTACTACAACTTACTAAATTTTGGTAACTATTTCAGTGACTTTGGTACGTCTACGGTTTACATCTTTTCGGTCTTGATTGCGTAGAGCATTACCGAGCATGGTTCTTTCCATACCTTGTTGAGGGACTTTGAACTTAAAACAACAAAATAAACAACTTTACCTTACACTTTTCATCCTAAGAGAAGTGTGGAACCCAATAATGGGACGGCAAAAATGTTGTAACATATCATCGTCATATTTCGGGGTAAATTCTGAATTATTAGGTAATTAGAATACAAAACAATAGAAGAGACCCCGAGGACGAAACCCCAGACGATGGACTGATCAAGTACGGGAGGCACTCGGAACATCACTCCATGATGCTCTACACGACGCAGAAGACAGGACCGACTGGCGAGACACTATTAAGAGATTACTGACAAAAAAGAGCTACGATCCTCTGCAGCGAGGGAACGGATCACGAAAAAGAAAAAGAATATTAAAAAACAAGGAAATTCAAAGCAGATTGTACTAAATATAATTATAAGGACGTTATAAATTATATTTTTGAGAACGTGAAAAGAAAATCGAATTGATAGGTATCGAATCGATCGAATCGAATTGATCGAATATGACATGTACGTAAATTCCAGGTGACGCTCGGTGATGTGGCGCGTTTTTCAAAATTCAGATGACAAGTAGTTAATAGTACCTACATTACAGTTCCAATCTGCATAGTTCACGGACTGTCGCAATAACGGGTGTGAAAGACGATACTCATCCATTAATGCTAGACCGATCTGTATTAATATACGAGCAATAACATCATGCGTCATCTCACACACGGCTATTTGATCGCAAAGTAAACCTCAATAGAGCTTGTGCCATAGTAATCAAACAACAGATAAATTACAATTATGATATATTACAATTCCACAATCGATCTTCAGATGCAAATGTAATGAATATATAAGAAATTTATAAGAAATCAGTATTATAATTTGACGGATTGCTAAAATTAATTGGATGACATTGTGTAAATTTTAAACGAAAAACTCATACATTGGCCAGTGTTGTGAACAGCTTTAATTGGCATAGGACTGCTTAATTACTCTCGAACTCAATGTACACATCGTATGACAGCATGGAACTAGTTACTAATTATAACTAATTCTAATTACTAATTACAACCAGTTATAATTAATTATAACTAGTTCTAAGTAAACAATAATCATCGGTAACTATGTATTTTTGTAACCGGTATAAGCAGAGCGTGGGCTAATGTTTTGAGGTAAACTATGTATAGAAATAAAGGGTCTTAAAACCTTTGTGGGTCTCGTGTGTGAGTAACAAAATTACGTTGACCTTTATCAAGCTCCCAGTTCGTTGTGCATGCAATCCATATAATATTTCGGTACGGGTCCCTACAATTACGAGAGGTCTGGTGTACTGAAATAGCTCGGCTGTTAAAAGTCAGCATTATGAAATTCTATATTCGAATGTTATTGAAAACATGAACATCTATTTTATTAAATTTTTTTGTATTTTTCACTTACTTTTTTATTACAATATTGGCATCAAGTCAGATGTGATAAATAGTAACAATGGAACGTACGAGTATCTCTACAATTGTCATAATACATATTCTAATCATAACAATATTCATATGCAGTAAAGTTTCAATACTTTTCGCCCTAATTTTTTTACGGCAGAGTTATGAAAATAATGAATACCTATAACATTTTTCATTCGTAATAAAAATCATGCATTATCCGTTTAGAAGAACGTACGGTGACAGGTGTCATCTTGCACACGACAGTTATAAGATTATGCGTGTCAACTAATATTTCTTCTAACGTGCCTGCCTTGCACGTACCTGAACAATTCTAACCTTTGTTTTATTCACAGCGATTTAGTTCAACATTCCAATGTCCCTGGGAACATAACGAAATGTTTCATATTATAGTATTAATTACTTCTATTGTATAGTCATTTAATTACTTAACATTTGCTACGTAATATTTTTATTGAAAATTCTACCGAGAATCTTTTTTATAAATATAAATCAACATTGCAGTAATATAATCTTCTTTTATCCTTTTACAAGCAGCAGTTACTAAAAACCTTTTAAAAGGGGTTAATTAAGAGTTTACCTAGACAACCTTGACCTACACTGGCCCTTGTGGATAAGGCAGAAAAGTGTTTTTTTTTCTATAAACTCTGTAAAAGGAAAAACAAAATATAGCTGCGTAATTAAAACAAAACCCAAAATCATACTATATTATGGTAAAATGAAAGTGTCATTCGATATATCAGTAAAATTGATATTAATGGTCACAAAATATGATAAAAAAGTTAAAATGAAGGAAAATAGCAAATAATATATAGATTATACGTTACAAGCCATGAGGAAAAATAACAGAAATATAACGTGTTTATATTATAAAACTAACGTATACATATGACAAAATATATGGTTAAAAATGAAAATAAGAAAGAAAGTTACAGAGGCATATTTTAACATAGGCTTCGTTTCTACGTTATAAGCCATAATGAGAATTAAGATAAATGATAGGCCGTTATGCTTAAAACTAACGTTCTCGTAATTAATTCTCTGGCGTATACAGGATGCCCTGTGCTCTAAGCGGCCCAGCTTTGCATCTATGCATTATGGATTTATGATCTACTTCCGGTTATTAAGTTTATATGAGTTCTTTTTCAATGAACTATAATGATCGCTGAGATTTTAAGATAAATCTTACGAATTCATAATTATAACAGTAATGTCTTAGAGCAACTTATAAAAGACTATCTGGTATGAACTAAACAGAGCCTGTGCTAAGAAAATTAGTGAATAAGTTATATGTACATACGTATGAAGGTAAAATTTCTGAATACATACATAGATACATCTTTAACCAGGTGCAAAACAAAACATCGTGCTCATCCCACAAGAGCTTAACCAAGATTTAATTCAAACCCTCAACCTCCAGCTCAACGGTCAGATACTCTAAGCACTAAGCCAACAGACTAGAGAAATAATCGACATTATGCATCATACGCCTCAAACATTTTATTTTGCATTGCACAAAGTATCATCCACTTACATATTATTTTAGTTCCAGGCTCGGATTCGACTAAATTCTTATATTAATATTTTTGCTATAAGCAAACAACTTAATAAACAAATTTTGTACGTATAACTCGTACAGTCCTGTATCGATAGAATTCAGGATGAAACAGTGAACGAAGAAGCGAAAGAATAATTAACTGTATAAGTGGCCTCGACCCTCACATTTGACTTCATGTGGTCGGCCGGCAGCAGCCTCGTAAATAAGCCAAATTACTTTTATATACGGCCAACAAAAACAAGAAATGTTATAGCGATAAATTATTATATCCTCGCTTGTTACATTCGCTTATCAGAACAAACGTTTATTATTGTTATTAACACAGTCCTTTTGCACGAATTATGGGCATTGCAGGTTTCTAAACAATTTTTATACACCAATAAATTAAGCCCGCCGCATTAGCACATCTTTCGAAAATAAGGATTCAGCTGGACCGTAGAAAGTTCTTCGTATATTAGAACTCGTCCAATCTTCGTCTAAATTATACCTTTAACAATCTAGATTTGAATAATTTTAATCAACATTTCACGCCGATTTCGAGGGTGGATAATAATAAAAATCTTATGGCACTTAATGATCCTGACGCTCTCGGCCTTTCTGCTTTTAAATTTATTCAATTTACAGAATGTAATATTAAAAATCCTAATGTAATTAGATTTACACGTGTCGCACCTATTTATTATCTGTGGGAAATAGAAAAGCTGCTTTCTATCATTTCAACAATCAATTATCTTTCTTCGATTATCGTTGTTTCGCATAATACTGGTCAACAGGCGAATAGGACAAAAATGACATAAATAATATAGTTCTACGATATTTTTCATATGATATCGCTTATTTAATACCATTAGACGCGGCAAAGGCATTTTTTGCTCCACACATGGTGCATGTTCTGTAAGTAACTACTGTGCTCAACCAACAACTTTATTATGTCCAATAAAACACGAGAAATGATACTGTAATATCTCTACTAATGTTACACCATCTTACGGAAATCCAGAATTGGGCGATTTTCATATTTTCTCGTCTACTCATCTTGTGTTTGAGCGCTACGGGCCTACCCCCTGCCCGACCTCACCAAGGTGAGGTTCGCGATGTGCTCTGACGTGTTTTATTGGAATTCGAAAGAAAGTGAAAAGTAATATAATACTTTTTGTTCTTTACGCACATTGAATGAGTGTAACGAACATACGAAGTTATGTTCACAGCGCCTCAGAACTGATTCTCTTGCATAACAAGAGAACATTGTCGTCGGTATGTAAAGTTAACGAATACTCCGCAGCAAATACTTTTTTCATTTTTAATTATGTCACTTAGTTGTATATATTACGTAAGTACCTAAAATAGTACTACAAAGTTTTCTCTTTAGTTATTTTTCTCTTTAGCTTCCGATTTTAATTAAACAATTTTCATGCGAATTCAAATCTTTTATTATTGTTAAACGATCCTCACTCAATCTCACCTACCGAATAAGTCCCAGATATTACTTTGTATAATTCTCTACAAACACACAGACCAAATCAATCAGGCTGTTATCACCGCTATGATTAATTATGCATAGATTTCATAGATTAAAAATAAATAACGTTGCGGTTAAGACCCAGAGAACAATAACAGGAGTGCCTAAGGGCACACGAGAACTTTATATTTACAGAAATGAACATTTCTTGGAACAAAACTGATTAGGTACTTGTATACACCTTCTATGTATATACTTCTATGTAATCTATGTAATATATAATATGTAATATATAAATGTCTCGTGTATATACTTCTTACCTACACGAATAATATTATGCCTGTTTTCTTAGATGGTGACATGATTAATAACATGAGCTAAATATTGAATGATTATTTAAGTATTGCCCACTGCTTGTTTTTTTTTTACTACTCATTCGGTGAGATTAATAGTAATAATTTACTAAAGATTGTATTTGTATTGAAGTCTCACTATTCACATTGTGCCATTTAATAGTAAAATGAAATTTCTTGTAATTACACCAGTCAAAGACATTGTCTGATCACTGGCAATACTAGATATTTCTTCGCATATAGCAATACTGATTTTTTTTACAATCATACCATTAAATTTTTTTTATAACTTAAAACTCTTGAAGCGTGTGAAAAAGCGATGCAAGTATATATAATATTATATTATATACAATATATATTAATATGCATATATAATATTATAATATAATACCTGATCTGTGACATTTTAGATTTATTAAAAGGACTGTTATGGATATAATCTCTATTCATTAATCAATTGCATCATTACGTAGGAACCGATAACTAAACGTGATTATAAATGTACCGGCTTAACTCACGTAAGTTTTTCGGGATGGCCCGACTAGTATTTAACTAGTATATATAAAATCATCAAAACATCCTAAATGGAGAGATTCATATTTATTTTCGCCCCGATCAATATAACGTGAACGGGGTTTCTCCCTACTATTCAAGTATTTCCGGTACCATATAAGTATGAATACAAAATGCCAAGTAAAGTGTCTCCGGCAGCGCTTTGCATGACTACCCTCTTGCTATTGTTATTCGTTCACGAAAAGCTTTTAAAACATTTTCTAATTTTATTACCCGTCCGAAGCTCGCTCCGAATTCTTACGCTGAAAGGCTTTATGTAGGATCTATAAAAACCGTGAGAATTATAATAAGAGAATTAGATCTTACGTATTAGATAAAATAATTATGTACTCGATATATATTCCAGATTTACGTAAACGTAAAATCACGCCTGTAATCACCGAAGGGGTAGGCAGAGGAATATAGTAAATTCTCACGTTTCACCAGGTACGTTTACGTGAAATATTCCAGATTTATTTTTGGAATATTCATTTATATTTATTTACATATTTAAGGCAACTGTTGTTTCATAATCGTATCGAATGATGAAATTCTGGTAGATTGACATCTTATTTATCTTGGTATAGGCAATAAGAAATATAAAAAACTAAAAACACGCTTTTATAGCACACCAAACTAAAAAGTGAAAAATAATTCTTAATATAGGTATAATAAAAACAGGGAACGAAAAATATTAGTATTATTATGAAAAAAGCGTGGGGCGCTTTGTGTCACCTTTTTCATATAGTTATCGAGTACCCCACACTTTTTTATATTAGATGTATAATTAATTATAAACAAAAATCATGAGTAACACAACACAACGTAACTAATTGACGTATGGTGAGTCGTTATGATGTACTCGTATCTCTTACATCATTCTTATAATTACATTCTGAATGTACCTTAGAACGAGAACACTCAATGGGATAAGCCTAAGAAACTCACTCACTGAGCTTGTTATAAATACCTCTGGTGATCTTGCCGCAAAACATTATTCTTCACAGCTGTTTATTAATTAAGAAAGTATTTGCATGTTTTCATTGTTAATATTGGAGAATACATTTTATTTATTTGTATAATTCAAGACTTCATTTGAAACATTAGTGATACTGGCCATTATTATTATGTAATGAACGACATTATGTAAATGAACGACAATTAAATAGGCACTTGCCGTCTTCTCCACAGCTAAATAATGTCCGAAACGGCGTTCATATTTATAACCAAAGATATAACACTACTCTTATACCAAGAGTTTTTTTTTCAACCCTTTACAATTCCACTGTTGGAATACGGGTCTCCCCTCATATTGAGAGGGTTAAGGCCATAGAGTTAGTGAAGGTGTATTTTATGCGACTCGTATACACGTTTTACATCGTGATCATAGAACTGAAGTCATTTTTATTTATTGGTTTGCTCTATTGCACTATAGTATCTACTTTTAAACGGTATATATA